>PDGT01000098.1:294588-332095 GCA_003671415.1 Megathymus violae | reverse complement strand
GCTGTTGGTGTGTAAATAAATAAAATAAAATGAATAATAAAAATCCCCGTGTTAGAATTTCCTGTGTGACATGGACACTCTCAAAAAAGAAATATTCAGTGTCATGATTTATTGTTAAACTGTCTCTATCACGAACTCCGCCCCTAACAAGGCTCATACAGCATCTCTTCTGTCTACATCTCATCTATGTCTGCATCTCAGCTCTACTCACCTCACCTCATTTCATCACTAGTTAGTGGTCTCTCTTCGTGTATCTTGTAGTCTTTTGTTGCATATTATTTCTATTATGAAGCCTTTTTTTTAAACGTTGACACACTCACACCCCCGCACTGGGATTGCCTGTGTTGTGGGTAGCATGGACATACACATAATATATATGACATCACAAACCCTTGATCCGACAACAATCATTTATCTGTCACATAAATGCCTGCCCCGGTCGGAAATCGAACCCGGAACCTCTCGATCGGCAGGCAGGTTTACTAATTCGCGAACACAAATTCTAAATTATCTAACAATTTAGAATCCTTCTGCTTCTGCTCCTGCTCCTGCTCCTGCTCCTGCTCCTCCTCACACTGTTCGAAATAACAAAAATAAACGAGCCTATACATACGTGAATTTTCAAATCTGTAGTTGCGGTATTAAGGGTACTAAAGCCATTTCAAGTTTCAATCCCGTTTTGTGTAAAATTTGCAATTTTCAGTTAACGAATTATGCGTGGGATGTGTCGATGTAGTGCCGCCATCGCTGATATCCGCTTAGCCTTAAGGTGGACTCCTAGAGATTGCTTTCAGCATTAAGTCCGTCTTTTAAACCACATTGTATTAGGTATAATAAAGTTTAAATAAGAAAACGAGAACATTGAAGGTATTGTAAAGTTAAGAACTTAATACAAATTATACGCATTTAATTTTTGTTATTTCGTTTGAAATTATTATTATTATCAATTTATATAAGCACAAACAAGCCTAAAGTTGTAGAATGATGGTTGAAACGGCGGTGTCCAGGACGAGAGACTCCAAATTAAAACCCGCAAGCAACTCTCTGCATAATACAAATTAATCCTCAACTGCTGCAGTAAATGAAAACATCGGGAGAAACATTTCAGAGTTTTCCATAATTTTCTCAAAGATGTGTGAAGTCTGCTTTACCGTGACCATTTTGGGTTAAGTGAAAAATATCGAGACAGCGTAAGCCTCTTTATGGACATCTAAGGCGATGTTAAAGCGTAAAATAAACTTTAAGATAAATGCACGGTTTGGATAAAATTCGAAATGTCATTATTAATAATGAGCCATTAAATGAAATTTGTGTAATAATTCACTTTATATATTATTATAAATGGTGAATATTACAGCACTAAGGGTCAGTTGGCTTCCGCGGCGGACGCGATATGTAAATTCGACCACTAACATAAATTATACGCCGGAAAACGTGCCTTAACAAGACGTCAAGTTAAATCTCGCTTTGAATTAAGCCCCTCGTACACCGATTATACGTTTTGTTAATCTTACCCTGTGTCTGGGAAAGCTTTTTAATTTCAAAATAATTACAGATATATAGTTTTTTAATTCACTTGCTATTACTTACTTACACATAAAGATATTTAGTTTGGAAACGAATGTTTAAAATATGCAATAAAACATTCAATCAGAGAAATTAAGATTTCCTTGAAAAAGATGAAAATTGATTCTGCCATATTTTGCAAGCAGATAATAAGCAATAAGGGATCATTAATCGATACCAAATATAACACGGATTCCAACTCAAGTTGTTCTGAATGAGGAAGTGCTTAAACTAGTAAATTTAATATTTCTTGACCTTACTATAGACTCTCCATTACAATGGAGTCCTCCTTTTGAAACCTTGTCAGGGATAAAATTAGTTTCGCTGCTTATGTGGCCAAAAAACGAACGCTCTTAACTGACGTAGAAACAACAAGATACGTTTATTTTAACTATTTTCACAACCGTATAGTCCATTTTTGTAGAGCTCAACTTTTGACATATAGTAAATTTTTGTATTACAGAAAAGAACATACGCGTCATTGACAACGTCAGGCCTAGGGACTCATTTAGTCATCTTTGAAGAAATCAATATGTTAACGTCAAAAATTACTCTAATAGTGTTCTTAAGAATTGTCATGTTCATAAAATCAATACTGGGAGTAATGCTAACCAGACTGTACCAAATTTCAGACTAAGCAAAACTGGTGGATTTTTCATGGTAGATGTGTAAATCTTTACGTATAATAAAATTCTAATACTGCTTTTTGTACAAGAACGATATATGAGAAAAAATATTAGCAGGGGCCTTTATTAACGCAATAGAACACAAAACAATAGTTGTTAGAATTTTTGTCTGTTTGTCTGTGCGTTTGTTCGCGCTAATCTCAAAAACGGCTTAATTAATTTCGTTCTTGTTTTCACTTATGTATCGCAATAAGCGTCACTCAATACCTAAAGTTTGTTTCATAACAATCCGACCATGAATAAAAAAGTTATAAATTAATTTAGAATAATGCAGATACTATTTCTTACCGTAAGGTGTAGTTTTTCCGAAGCGACGGGAGGGTAGTTTGCTAGTATTTCTAATAAAATTCCGTTAGAATTGATGAAAACCATATTGTAAATTAAAAACTCAAGTTAAAAGCGTTCTTATGAAGAAAGTTCATGGTCTAGATGATTAATTTGAAGACGACACTGCTTGGACATGAGTTTGATATGTAATGACACGTGGGAGCCTTCGTCAACAAGATTCATCATCTTGAATTCAAATTATGGACGTATGCAATCCGTTAGTTGGGTGGGTCGCGGCGCTTCCCTCCTTTTTCACCCACCAGAAACAGCCGAGACGCAATCGCCGCTTGCCAGCTCCGACGTTTTGCTACAGTTGCGTCAAATACGCCACTCTCGTCCAAAGAGTGCTTATATAATGCTGTCAAAGGTAGAATCTGATATTTTTTAAGTAGATGGCGCTATTGACGCGCCTTCGTATGTAAGTAGCAGTAGTGAGTAAGTAAACTCCCCTTGGGAGGTTTTTGCCACTTCTTCTTCCCTCACAGTAGGGATTTGTTGATGCGATGGCGTAGTTTAACCTCCGAAATGTGTTTGTAAAAAGCAACTTCAAATAAATTTTATTTCATTTCATTTTGATATACAAAATTGCAACAGCTTTTATTTTTATACTTTATTTTGCGTGAGATAACATTATTTTATGGGTCAAAAAAAAATAATTAATTTAAGTGAGTTATTAATTGTAGTAAAATAAGACAAATTATTTTATTGTGGCCCAAGAAACACTACTGTGTTCGTTTATATTTTCCGTAGATATTATTTATACATGTATAAATTGATTTAGGATATAACGTACCCATGAATTATGGATAGTGTATAGGGACTTCAAGAAAGGTTGATATAAATCTCTACGTTTGTTCGGTCGGAAAATGAGGAAAATGGTGGGCTTTTGTCGTCTCAGGTTCACGAAAATACGGTAAAGTTTACTATTCTCACATTCATTAAAGCGAGTTACGTGTTTTATTTCTTTGTTAGTATAAATCTAGACAACAGGATCTGTGTACCGTCAGATCGTGGAGCAGAAAGAGCAGTACAATGAAAAATTATTTGGACTGTAGCCAAAACAATGGTAGCGTTGTGGTTTTAAAGACGGCATCGGCAAGAGATTCGAGTTCGAATTCTACATGCAGCTCTTATTTTTCTAATTATGTGCATTTACCATTGTTTCGGTAAAACCAAACACCGTGAAGAAATATGTGTACTAGAGTTCTCGATGTTCTCAAAGGCATGTTAAGTCAGCCACTCCGCACTTGGCATGCGAGGTGGACTACGACTTTATGTCTCTCATTGTGAGAAGAGTATGCTCCTATAAAAAAATCTGCGTCGGTGTTCCTATTCTATTATAATAAGAGTCTCTTCAAATGAACCGTTTACCATATAGAACGATCGCTATTAACCATTTGGGTTTGAAGCAGAGTATTAACTTGTATCATGTTAAATAAAAATAGCTACCGGTATATACCGGTATATCGTTTCTATCATTCCAGTGATTGCTTAGGTCGCTACGAGTTCAGAAGCTGTGAAACACAATACACGGGTTAACTTAATGACCTATGAACTCCGGTTTGCGATCCCTAATGTGTTTTTAATGGCATACACGTGCCCATTGAGCTGTCATCTAATACAGCTAAAGGAATTTATGCACCTCTGTTTCTGTGTAAGAAGTTGGATACGTTAACCATTACACACATATTGTTACAGATTCGAGGGTTTCTAAGACAGGTATTTTACTTTACTAGTCGGCCGATGTAATGTAGCCACGGATGGGAAGTCATCACCAATATTATGTGAATCTCCGACTCTGCATCCGAAACACGTAAGAATATTTCGCGGTTGATTTTAAGTTGTCGTCAACCAGACAGATTCTTCTTACTAGTAGGCATGAATAGCATTAAGATTTAATCAGATGGTATAGAGATCAGTGAACTTCTAATAAGGGATCTAAGGGCATTGCCTCGTTCTTTTTTTAAAAATTCATCTGTAGTTTGTCAAACGATTGGATTTTGATATTAGTTTATTAATTAAAATGAACGGATTTTCGTGCGCTTCTCATAACGATTATTGTTCATAGTGTATTCGTCATTTCATTAGTATTCATAGTAGATTCATAGTGATGGACTAAGACAGGTTAGGCGTATGAGGTAAAACTTCATAATATGGTCTTATCACCAACAGCAGTAACCTCGATGTGTTCTTCAAAACTGAAGGAGAAATACGAGAACATAATGCACGCACGCATTAACGCTCAAAACTGTTATACTTCACGACTGTAATTATTTACATTATAAGTGAGCAGCGAACATAGAACTAGCGCAACTAACCCTAGTGGGGTGTGAGTGTGTGAGGGTTAAGTAATATTATTCCATCGTCCAATATGTAAAAAAATATTCAATTGAACGCCCCTAATTATTACATTACATTCTCTTGTCAGCATTTTTCATAAATATAATAGTTTTAATATTTGTTCGTTCCATATTTAATTAAACTCGAGCCAGTTCACATTTGAGTTCGTTAACCTAATTTACATCTGAGCTGTGTCTCCTCACTAACGACCCTCCTAATTATTTTAAAAATAATGAGGATGTAGCGAGGTAGATAGAGCACCAAGTACGCACTATTACTCACAAACTCGTATTATTATATTCAAAGTCAAAAGAAAATTATTTATGCATGCCATGAGCTATATCCGTCTATGCATGTCATTTTGGTTTTTATGCTGTTACTAAAAGGTGGTTAATTATAACAGGAATGAAATAGGGAACGAATAGATCAGATGGAGTGTTTCAGCTCAACGCCGGTCGATAAATGAATAGATGTTTCATGCCACGGTAAGTGGTCACTAACGTCCATGTACGTCTGCTGCATCAGAAGTGTTACTGGCTCAACGACACTGTAACCGCAATAGCAATATACATTTCATGGTTGACCCTAAAAGGTCACCTGCAGCGCGTTACCTAACCAGCCATGTAAAGTACCCTACACAAAATGCCGTCGGAATTAAAATGGTCGGTACAAAGCCCATGGCTTCCGACATTAGGACCTTGTGTTATAGTCTCATCTGCTGTTCAGCACCACGAGCAGGAGTGATGTTTAGACTCAAGGATGAACGGAGCAACGCTTAGGGTACAGTGGTAAATTGTGAATATAAGGAATTTATGTATATAACTTTGCATGCGGTTGAAAAACTGATGTCAATACAGTATTGTCACATCTAAGATGTGATGTTCGCACAGATCTTCGATTCTAATGAACAGTGGGTGTATTTACTAATGTTAAAAGGTATGTCGCATAACAGATGTTGCTAGTGCAGCGTTCGATTTCATTTTCTCATGTTTCTCTATTTCGTAAGGGTATTTTATTGTGGAGAAACGGCCATAAAACACTAACACATTTATTATAGATCTTGGCCAGTCGCTCATTCCAAAGGAAATGTAAAGGTTCGTGTTTACGGAATAAACACAACTTGAATAGGTCCTCTTTCCATGAATTTTCCGGAAATATATAGTCGGCGTTCTACAAAATCCGCTAAGACCCGATAAATTCCCACAGTGCGTGAAAGAACTGAAATCTTATAAGCTACTTACGCTTCGTAGATGCCTTCGTATGAGATTCTAGGTTATCTGGTGCAAGCAACTAGATACTTAGACGGGTAAAGGTTTTTGCAAGATATCTCGGGCATTTCTGATTATAATGCTTTATTAGTAAACTAGCAAACTGTGATCGCTTCGCTTCAGGAAAACTACGCCTTAAATTATTTTAAATTAATTTATAACTTATTTATTTATGGACGGATTGCAATGAAAAAAACTTTAAGTGTTAAGTGATGCTTACTGCAATACACTAGTGAAAACCAGAACGAAATTGATTAAGCCGTTTGTGAGATTACCGGGAACAAACGTGCAGACAAACAGACAAAATTCTAACAACTATTGTTTTGGGTTCTATATCGTTAATAAAGGCCCCTAATAATGTTTTTTCTCATATATCGTTCATGTACAGAAAACAATCAGTTAGAATTTTATTATTAGTATAGATATATAGAATAGATTATATAAACGCTCTGTTAAATCTATATCATAATAATCTCCATGTAGACATGCGGATAAAAGGAAACTTAACTAGGATCTAAAAATAAAGATTTGTCAGCAAACTTATTTACGCAATAGTTAAAATTAAGAGACAGAAGGAAAACTGGAAGGTAAGGTAATTACAACTTGACATGACTTCCGCATATACAACACGCATTTATGTCAATTTAAAATATACAACGAAAATATATACTTTTTAAAATAGGATAAGTATAAGGATAAAACTACTCAGAAGGTAGGTAGTGAAACACACAATGAAGGTACTTACGAGTGAAAGCATAACTTTACAATTTTTCAATTTGATTAATCGTTTATTCCTAGTATAAATAATGTTTAAAATTCCCAAAGGGTTTTTACGTTGATCATATTCCATAAAATTTACTTGAATTATTTTAGATTTATGACCACGAACACTCATTAAGAACTGGCATCAAAACATCAGATAAACTAAATGTTTAGAAACATAATTTTCTTACAAATAACCAGTAGACAAAGGTCGGTCATAAAACATTTCCTTTCATATAAATTGTCGCAATATTTGCACGTAAATTTTAATTAACATCCGCCTAATTGTCTGAACTAAAATGTAAAGGAGTAGCAGTGAGTAGGGTCAAACGCGATTATTTTGAAATTATCGTTAGCGGAGCAACAGTTCCACATTGGGATTGTGCCTACTTGAAATACGAAAATTTACTTGTGTGAAATAATTACTATTATATTGGGAAGGTACTTTTCTTTTGAAACTGATCTTAAAACATTGTTAGTCTATCAGTAAATCGACGAGGGAAAACTTTCTCTGAATGAAAACTTCTTAAAATTGCCACGAGGCCGTCCAGAATTGACTTTTTAAATTCGTCTTTCGAACTGTTTCTTTGAAGTTATCAATTTATCTAATTAGGAAGCGAACAGTTACTGTACTGTACTCTACTTTGTGACAGGTCTAGGCACAATTTGAAGATTTTCCTTCCTTCCTGAGTAATTAATTAATTAAAAACTGAATTATTATTTAACAATCGGTCGTTCAAATATTATCATTTTTATAGGAACGGCTGAAAATATATGTTTCAATGCTAAAGGCTGTACGGAACTCTATAGATAATTCTTAAATTTAACCATTTGTAATAAACCTTCCACTTCTGGGATCGGATTTACTTTGAAAATAAGAGGAGTAGCAGCTTTCATGGCCATACGCGACTCGACAGACTTTGCATAACTTCAACAACCATAGGAATTCGAAAAATCAGAGCTGCGTGCAAGATTTAAACACATGTCCTCCAAATGATAACGACATTATGTTTCTGAAACAAATCGAATTACATGTTAAAAATAGTACGATAAACATTAAAAGAGAAGATTGTTATGCCGATAGTCAACTGAGAGTGAAAATGCCCGTGTTGTAATGTTGCAGTTGGGGGTTAGTGGCCCCACGCTACGCCACGCCGCGTCGCATGCTTACACCTGACAGAGTGGTACGAGTGATAAGACATCGGCGTGATTAATTAATTATTTTGCTTTGGTAACTTGACAATAATAAAGTTGACTAAAATACTTTGGAAGCAAAAAGTATATGTAAGGTACCTGGTATTATTAAAAGCATATTAATGTTAAATAAAAGACTTAACGTAAGTAGTGATGTCCTTATCGTTTTAATATAACTGTATTTTAATAGATAAACACAACTTCAGGAGGTTTAATACGTACTTTCTTGGTATTGCCGGTTATGGACTGTATAAAAAAGTTTTTAAATATGAGAATGTCTTGTCTGTAGAATCAAAACGCCAATTGCTCTCCGTTTCCTTCTATCAACTGAGCTATCCGTTTCAACTGAGCTCAGTTTTTTCTACTTTGCTTTGAAAGAAAATGTTAAAACCGTTAGGCGCGCGGGAAAATCTTTAGAAAACTTTTTCATCGCTTGTGACCTTCGTTCGCAGCTTAAATTTTACAAATAATAAAACCGTATTCATAGACCACAGATTACGGGCAATTTTTGTATTGGCTTACAAATAATTGCACGATTAATAATTCATATAAACAAAATAACTAGCAAAAAATTAACTAATATTACCATTTTAAATAATGCATCATGTTCTCATTGTAAAAATGAAATTGATATCTTCTTTTCGTGAAATCTAAGAGCTGCTTATCAGATTTTACACTGATTTTATGTGTTCTTAAGCTACGCGTGACAAGCAAAAAATCTAAGGCCCTAACCTCTCACGCACCATTGTAATATATATACTACTATATAAGTATATAGTGTTCATTCCAGTTTTTTGTAAAATTTCATGATAAATGTTCGTTTTATGACTCACTGACAATTTCACCATTTTGAAAAATTTTGCCTGTCTGTCTGTCTGTATGTCCCATTATAACTCAACAACGGCTTGACAGATCTGAATGAAAATTGGTGTGTAGTGAGAACACGTGATTGCGCAGATGATACGCTATATAAAATATCAGTAAACCTAATGGTGTCTAACCAAGGCGAAAAACATAAAATTTTGAATAGTCATGTATGAATAATTAATTATCCAACCTGAACAATTAATTATAAATTTAATACACATACATAAATTTAATTAATTTAATTATTTTGTAATGTAGCAACATTATTAACCTACGCTTAGTTCAGAACCATTTATGTTATATTATTACATATTAGTTTAATTTAAAAAGTAAGATAACAATATTTTTATAAATATGCAAATGTAAATAAAATAAATTATTTAGAAGTTTAGACCTGAGCCTACCGATTTCATCAGATTATAGGTGAATACCAATAGTTTTTGCAGAATATTATATTTATTCCTTGAGAGGAGCATATTGTCCAGGGTTACATTGGATAACCAATCCGTAAATATGTTTAATCTTAAAGCTCTTAGCTCATATAGCTTAGAAGCATCGTTTGTGAATTTGTAAAGGAAAACTAAGTCGAGTATCTGTTTTATATAACACAGCGAGAACATATTGAAAAATTCAAGCATGTCTTTGTACGAAAATAAATTTTTCCTCAACTTGCATGAGTACGTTAAATTCTACAAAAATCTTCGCATGCATTGAAATTCTGTTTTAGTGTAAGATACATAGATGAGCACTTAAAAATGAATTTCAGAATAGTCCTGCATTTGCACGACTAACTGAAAAATAAACGAAAACGTACAATGCGATTAACTTCTCTCATCTCGGTACACTTTGTATATCGCTATACATCAATACGCGACATTGAACATAAAGTACATAAAGAAAAACGAAACAATCACTTTACAAGCTTTACAACTTCACAGTTCTTCGAGCACCCGGACTGGCTGTACGTCTCCCACTTGGTCCACACGACCAGCCCTCGTTCCTCGGCACGGACTTGAAATTAATTAGAAGAGGTTGGCAAACTTGGTCGTCGTCGCTTATTGGGCCCCAGGCGGAAATATGTGACAGGTAAATCGTGGCGAGGCACTGCCGAATATCCGGCACGTGCTGGCGAACTTACCATTAGCCTGTTTTAGATGACACTTTCTGAAAGGTGATAATCTATTTATAATACTTCGTAGTACTAAGTTATTTTTTGGTAGTACTTAGCCCAGTAATCTTGTATTTAAATTTGAAATTTGTCCATGGTATGGCGCTAAGGTGAAATGTTAAATAAATAGTTTATCAACGTGATCAACTACTGACTGAAGTTGATCACTTTGCTGAAATATTAATTTATTGCTTGACCACACTGATCGTGGTCTAGACGTTTATCATTGCCAGGGTCACCAACTGACGCATCAACAATTGGAAAATAGTTAATTGGCTTAAGGATCAAAATGTGGAGCTAAAATTACTGTACGATGTAAAGGTTCGACGTCCATTATATTCCTTGAGCTTCCTACGCAGCTTTTCCAGGAGTGATATGACATTGATTTGTAAAAATAGATGTTTTCCTTCACGGCGATTATTGGTGACCTTTCTGGTGTCGCCAGTGTCGATAAACGACAATGAGTTCTTACCATCTACAGTTTGTCTGCTGTGTAAATGTAGATAAATAGTGTAAATCCTATTTTATTAATAAAATTTTGAGTAAAATACGATATTTTTGCATTAATATCAGTGTTAGTTAACTGAATATTGAGATGGATTAATGTCGAGTGACTAATCTATAAATTACGTCCGATTCGTGTCGTTTTCGTCATAGCATTGGTGATGTGAATAAAGGATGACAGCTGCCAGCCGTTTCGTAAGATTTTTAATGGAAGTAATATTTTATCGACAACATTAAGGCTGTCTGCTTATTAAATAAATAATTATAGTTGAAAAAGGCTGATTTCACTAAAAGATTTCCTGTATACAAGTCAGATTCAAACGATCAAAAGATGTCACAAGAAAATGAATCTAGTAATATTTATTTTTGTTCAATAAAGCCTCAAACGAATTGAAGTATATGTTTTAAATTGTAATTTTAAACGTCTTAACTTACATTAACTTAATTTAACTAATCTTGGATGACGAACTTTATTTTGGTATGCCCCCTCTATAATAATCCTACACATTATATCTGATCGGTACGTAAATATACCTTGTATCGTGAAAATATATGTAATTAATGTTACGTAAAGTGCTACGAGTATAAGCAGTATAAATTTCAATTGAGGTAAGATAAAGATAAACGTTTACACACTCACACCCCCGCACCAGGATTCCCTGCATTGCGGGTGGCGTGGACAAACATGAATATGACATCACAAACACTCATGACCCTAGAACAAACATTTATCCGACACATAAATGTCTGCCCGGCCGGGAATCGAACCCGGGACCCCACGCTCGGCAGGAAGGGTCACTACACACTGACTCGTCAAGCTAAAATTCCAGTTTGATAAATCTGTACTCGTAGTGCATAGCACATGCCATTCTTCCTTCCTCTATCCAATTGTTTGTGACTTCTTAAATTTATTTGTAGTATGTGTGTGAATATTTTTTTAGGTTCTGTGCAGTAGGTACGTGCGCGGTCGGCGACGCGACGGTGGCAGTGGGCCAAAGCACGTTCAGGGGCTATCGTCGGAAAAGGTACAAAATAAAGCACAATTTTAAGTTATGTGTAACGAAGTGACTTGAAATTTTACTGATTTTAACACGCTTATCGTGTTCATGTTAAACACTGAATACAGCTCGTTTTTCTTAAGGTAAAATAAGTGGATGCTCGATAAGAATACCACTTGATGATAAGTGTTGATAAAGCCAGAGATGTTGAACACACTGAGTTATAAAAGTTTATTTACTCTCCTTTTTAAGACTCCCACATCGTAAATAGCCGGGAAAACAATGCGAGCAAGTTATACCAGTCTGCAGTATTCTCCGTATTAATAATGAACATCACAAAACTATACTTTACACCTCCATATTTTTGCTGAGTCAGATCAGATAGATGCAAGATGTAAGAATTAGCAAGTGTGTTCCTTCTTTCTACGCTCGCGATAAATATTGGATGCCGATGTTTCGATCCACTTGTGCCACGGTAAAACTGCTGTGACATTTAAAACTAATACTTTAGTATATTTTTCGTTCCAATCATGTAACTGAGTCGAAATATAGAAGTAAAATATATATTATTATTCGTTTAAAAGTAAAAAGTTTATGCTCGACTCTCACAAAGTAGATTTGTTTCTATTATTTTATTATTCTAGATATAGTATAATCGTGTTTAAGCTTGTGAAAAAACTTTGTGATTAAGTAAACGACACGTCTTAGAATTGATACATCCGTGTACTATAGTCTTGTTACTGTTTAACGGGTGTAATTTTATGATACCTTTGAATCTATGGAGGAGTAACTTTTAATGTAACATGATTCAATGTAAATGTAATAAAAGGCGGACTCGGTTGATTTGATTGACTGTCAATTGTCCTTTTCCCACCTCAGAATCCACCGTCTAATATAAATATTGACTTACAATATGCATATATTTAGAGGTCTTTTTATGGTACCGGAAAAATGACGAGACGAACAATGTAATTTTATGAGTTCACCACGTCAGTGCGCCTCAGCAATGGCAGAGCCATAAGCGAACATGACTAGCCTAGAACCGATCGATAACCTTGCTGTCATATCTGTATTCAAAGCTTCGAATTATATATTTTACAAGAAATTCGTCTCCGTTGTTGAATTACTAAAATATGACTAGATATTTCTAAGTCAAGATATTGCGGCAAGAAGCCAAGATATACGTTGAACGGTTAGCGGATTGCGTCGGAGATAGTAGCAGAATCAGGGTGAGTGGGTGTTTTGCGGCGCTGGACCGCGGCGTATCTCGAGCGGACAGGCTCCATTAACTTGTTGGAGAGCGCACACAGAGATAGGAACAGAGACTTCATATTTGATTGTGCAAAATAATCGTGTAATAGTACAGCTGCGCTGGATCTCGTTTCACAATATGAGCCTTTGTTTTGCAGCCTGGCGGCACACGGATCGATAAATATAAATTTCGTTTAACGTTAAAGTCAAATAACATCAGTTGTGTCAGGTGGAGTGAATAAACAAACGTTTCAGACATTTAAAAGTCAAAGTGAACTATAAGTACACATCTTCGTGATTAGGAGTTCTCTCCAAAGATTTTAAATGTAGTCGAATAGCACGCAACAATGCAGTTAAATGGCCACTACGATCCATATAATAAAATTTCAGTTGTGTTTGTCACCGGTTACATTACAGGAGTGTTTCTTCCGTAACTGTAAATGTAAAATATTATAAACCTTCAATCAACAGGCCAGGTTTCCTATGAAGCACGAACATCTCCGCGACCTAACTACAGAGCCCAGTGACTTCCAACAGGACGTTACGGTCTAAGTAGTAAGTGGGTTATATACATGAATCAAAAGAAGAGGATGCCTAATTACATGTAGTCTCTTACATCGCAATGAATTTGCGGTTGTGTTTTCAGAAGTTTATCAATATTTCTTTTATGAAAGTCGCCGTTTCCTCGCTAGTGTGTCCACGGTCTTACTACTGTCATTGGGCGTAACTATGAACGTAATGAACTAATGATGCTGACGCATTGCCCTTACAGAGAGCTCACGAATAATGTTTTGCGTTGAAAAATATTCTAGTATTCTCGTGAGATATCACGATTAGAAATTGTGTAAATGATTAATACTTTCACATTAACATGTTGTTTGTGTATTGCCACGGTACAAATATTATATTATTTGTGTGTTTGAATCGACCGGCTCATTACAATTCACTGTACTTATGTTTCATGTCTTTGCGCTGAATTGAGAATCAATTGGGGTCGAGAGCATACACCCTCAAATCGTCTCTGTGCAGATTTATCTGTATTAGTGATCAATCATATCACATTTTCTTAGAACATGGGAAGACTAATTTATCATTATTATCGAATTGTTTGTCCTAAGAACATAAAGAGAATGTCTATATAAAGGGCAATTGCTTTACAGCAGAAATACTTGGCGTGATGTTTGTAATTTCCCGGAGCAGCTGTTCAAATATTTTCCACAACAAATCTACACCTTGGATTAATCACTAGAGAGTATAAAATAGTATATGTGTTCCAACGGAATAATTTCGAAAATTATCGAACAGGTGAGATTTCTACCAATAGATAGTGATACGGACGAAAAGATTGGGTGTTGGGGTGAACGGGATAAATTTATAAAAGTTGAGAATTTGTAACCGATAGCATCACGGTTGAGGACCAGCAGGGCGGGTTAGTAGTTTAATAATAAAGTATTTTAAATTTGCTCGTGAAATTTTTATCCTGTTAGTCTGAATTACCTTAACAAATTTTCTGTTTTATCACGGACAAGGGTACTTAAGTACAGTTAAAGCAAAAACGGATCAGATTTTTTACCTTGTACAGCTCACTTGAAATTTCAATAAGGCTTCTTAAGTACCTACAGTGAATGCAAAAACGGAGAAGCTATTACTTCTCACGTATCAGCGGCGGGCAGATAATCCCGCGTCATTCCCAGGCCACTCGTTGTTGGGTGCCATTATGATAATTTTATCGGGAAATTTTCGCCTGCATCGCTCAGGTGGTCCGGACACAGAGCCGTTATAGGTGGCGAGCGTTGGTGAAGCATCAAATAGATTTTTATTGCTTTTTCAAAACAATACAATAAAGAGTAGTTTTACTTTCTGTCTTTTATCTTCAATATCTATCGTGTTTTAGAATTTTGTGAGATAGTTCTACAAAGATGCCAGTGACTCTCTGTACTTAAACCATAATAATAATTTATTATATATATTTATTAAATATTATGTTATATTTCGTATAGATTTGGAAAATACCAGTTTCATTAATGCAACACTTCTTCAGAAAGATAAATTGATTTAGGGTATAGCAATAAGACTTACCCGCGTTGTAATTTCAAAAGATGTCTTGCGGTAGTTAAGCTTTGAATTGTATTGACACAAGCTAAGTTCAAAGACCAGATAGATAAGTAGTGGTCAATGAAACTTCACCTGTTTGTTTGAAGTTCAAAGTTCACGAGAGACAACGGTTGTGTTTAATTGCAATCCTAACTAGATTCTGTAAATTCCTACTATTAGTTTACACCTCTATATATATTTATATATATATTCAAATCTTCAATCGGTAATAAAATACTTTTTATTCGTCCACTCAAGTTCAAGTAGATTTTTTACTTGAGGTTACAACAGTTTTTTCACATGTTAAATAATTAATTAAGTTTAAAAAAAAATATTTTACTTTCGTATAGCGGAACAAAAATCTCTTCTATAAGATATTTAGCAGGATATAAATGTATATAAATATTTATATAAATATTAATATTTATTAAGAACGAAATTAAAAAATTTCTTTGTCGACCTAAGTAAGAAGTGACTGTATTTTATATTATTTGTTTTATGACAGAGAATTTATCTATCTTCGATTGTTGTTTTTCTTTGTGGATCTAGTAAGCGAGTACTTCTACTATGTACTGCTTTAATGCAATTTTTTAGTAAAACGTAATACAATACAAATAATTATTATTACCCACCAATATAATACAAATAGTCATTAGTAAGTATCCAATAAATTCAGTGTTAACAACGGGTGCTTTTATCGCTGATCTCAATGAGCAATCTCTTCCAGACAACCTTTGAGTGACGAAGAACATTTTGAAAATTCTAAACCCTGTACTTGTCTTAATGTACCATGTTGGCATTCCGTGAATTAAATAAATGGGCATATTCATGGAGTGTATTTACACACATATTCTGCGTATAGTTTACTTGTCGGAATGGCGGCGAAGAAACTAAACTGTCACACGTTATACCACACTTCTACACAACTATAACCCTTCTTCAAAAGAATCAATCGTGATATATGTTTGACATGTTTTGGCACTGTAATTATATAATATTAATGTTCAACTTAACAGCCAATTCTGCGGTGAGATTATAAAATATTTAGTATAATTTAAGTATAGTATTCACCAAAAATTAAACATAATCAACCACTCCCTTTTTGGCGATCGTTTGTCATGTTCTAAGAATTCAAATTCAACTTAATTTACTTCAGTGTACCACTGGAAATTGACACGAAATTTAAAAGCTGGCAAATATGTATACACTTAGACCACACGTTACATTATACTTGCAGTATACGCGACTAGTACTAAACGAAAATTCCTGTCTTATATAATAAAAGACTGGTCCTTAACAATCGTCTTACGAAGGTCACAGAACAATGAGTCCTTATAAGAGTATTTTAAGTAAATTGTAAATGCTCGACGACTTTCCAAGCAATGTCGCCGCTCCCTCGGGACGGTCTCAAGATAGTCAACAGCTCATTGATCGAGACATCTTGCGGAACGCTGACCGAGACGCGCTCTACACCCAGGGCCATACGGCCGGCGTCAATAAAATGATGCTAATCAGAGCATCGACACCAAATTAGTGATAGCTTATATCTCTGGGGTCGCACATAAGTAGTAAATCAATATCTTTCAAGAACACTGTGCCGTATGTACCACAATGCTTTATGCATAATAATATTTTAATATGTTTGTGTCGTAATTAAAGACAGTCAGTCATACGCAACCAACCCGTGTACACGTGTAATAAACGTATATTTAGTGTCATCTGTTTCCATTACGGCGCTCCTTTTCTACACACCACCAATACGCCGCCAGCACAGTGGTGACCCCGACGTATTGGTGGTGTGTAGAAAAGGAGCGCCGTAATGGAAACAGATGACACTAAATNTACGTTTATTACACGTGTACACGGGTTGGTTGCGTATGACTGACTGTCTTTAATTACGACACAAACATATTAAAATATTATTATGCATAAAGCATTGTGGTACATACGGCACAACACCAACAATTTATTTTAGAGCTACATGATCACAAATGATTTGGTTCTTTATGGCTACTTATTGCGCAGTTATGATAGCAGATTATTAATTAGGATGGTTACTTATTTTTTTACTATAATATTATCTCGTAATCACAATGAATAATTCCACTGGTAGACGTAGGTCTTCTCTTATGAGAACTAAAGACCATCCAGCTCCATCTTGCAATGCATCTATATAATGTTTTGTATTATATTATATGTCTTATTTTTATGAGTGAAAATTCCTTCCCGTGAACCTCTGTTCGGTCTCATAGTTAGCAAATACAGAATACTTATTGTAGTCAATTAATCTTAAATTAATTAATAATTTTTTTTTTATTTTTATAAATTTGTAACATAGAATCCTAGTGGTGTGTAGTGTGTGAGCGTTTATTTATATATAACTTACTTTGTCTGTGTATTAAACGAAATAAAAACTTTTTGGGGTGTGATGTGAAATGTCAAAATTCAAACTTAATCGATTTATTTGTGTGGAAGTCTGTTTTGTTGAAGCTTCAAGGTAAAGGTACTTACTTAATCTTGATCAGCAGAAAAGCTGTCACATGTTACATCGGTTGTATTAGGCCCGAATTACGGAATCGTCTTTGAAGAGGCGTCGTTCCCTCTTACAATAGATGATACTCTGGGCGGGATTATTAAATATGTAATATAATTTATAAAATAAACCACGATGTAAATAAAACATGGTTCTAGTTCTCACTTATAACTTCAGTATCTTACTACTACCCATTATAACATTTTGCATGTTAAGTTCGTTAAGTTAAGTGTTTGAGGAACACTTCAAACGAGGTATTATTTAAGGTCATGTGGAAAATAAACGTTCCAAAGAACGTTTTCAAACGCTTTGGACATATCTTGATTAAGCTGCCAAGAACACCTAGATCATATACATAGTTCTAGTGAATTAAACTTTGAAAAGTGAGGAATGATAAAATACTATGGAGAGGTAAAGACAAGGATTCTCCCTCATCATCACTGAAGCAAGACCACTCCCCGCGGATGTAGCGGCCACGCGGCAACTCGGCGTCGAGATTGCTGGCGCGGCAGTATCGGCGACGCAGCGTCGAAGCGCCTCTTGTGCTACTTGAAGAGACTACGTACGGAGCTAAGGGGCACCGTTTATATCGATACAAGATAATCTCTAGGGAAGTGTTACTACAGTAGAATGGAGCAAGGAGCAAGTTGCTAATGCGGTTTCCGCTCCCTTCTTGTTTGGGAAAACGACGGTGATGGCTTTGGTGTTATGCTCTATTTACTCGCTACCAGGTGTTACATTATGTGTTGCTACATAGTCCGGAAACAATATCATATTAAACAATATTATTGTAAAGAACTATTCAAATTTTCTAACAAAGCAAAAAAAAAACATTGTAATGAAAAATTCAAATTATGAAATTAAAACTACCTCGAACATCATTAGTAATGAGGCCGGTGAGAGTAAATCATGCGACGTAAAAAATGAATTAGTGATAGATTAGAATAAAATTACCTCTGATGGAGATGTAGCAACCGCTTTTGAAAATACTTTTCAAATATACCTGTTACGTTGACCAACGATGTAAATAAAAGTGTTTCGCAAGTGTTACACTGGTTTACGTGTAATACTCTTCAAAGAAAGAGATATATCAACTGTAGCATCACAATATATTTTAGATAATATGTACGTTATCTACGTTAAAAAATACTCTGAAAGTTTTTTAAGTAGAGTAATGTTCACAATATTAATACTGGGAATAAGGCTAAACTGATTGTTTCAAATTTTAGACTAAGCAAAACTGATGGCTCTTTCATGCGAAGATGTGTAAATATTTATAATAAAATTCCATTACAATTGACAAAAAAACCATATTGTAAATTAAAAACTCAAGTCAAAAGCATTCTTATGCGGAAAGGTATAAAAAGATAATTATAAGAATAAGACTGTTTGGACATGAGTTTAATATATAGCCATAAGTATGTTTTGTATCTGTGAGTAGGAAGAAATAACTGCGGTTTCCTTGGCGTTTCTTATTCCGGGACCACTCACTACGGATTCGTTGAAGCGATGGCGCAGTTTGAACTTTGAACCAACTTCGAATAAATATTATTACATAAATTAATTCATTTATTCATAACTCATTTTATCGCCGGTAGAACCTATTAAGTGAATTTGCTACTAAAGGCAGGGTTTTATTTAAATTTATACATAATGTAACATTAAACGTAGTTAAAAATATACATTTTTAAAATACGGTTGACGAAATGTCTAGTGAAATTATAAATAATGTGATCGGCGTCATAGCCTCCATCTAACTGTATCTTTTAATGAATGCTTTGATTTGTGTACTTTTCTATATTTAATGAAATGTTGCAAAATAATTCCACTTTTAAATTTAGTGATAAATCTGATCGTAATAACTGCAGACCCGTTTCTATTCTACCAATGCGGAGTAAAGTTTTCGAAAAGATTTTACTAAATCAAATGTTTGCGTTATTCAGCAAAAATAACACACTTCACCTTGAACGATACGGTTGTAATAAAGATCGATCGATCGATGCAGCTGCTAGATTTATAAAATACCGTAAGGCTGGGCAGGCATCACGGAACTTTCCAATGTTTACTTCAGCACTTCTTATCGACATACGAAAGTATCTGAACTGCAGTGAGCGTAATTTACCAAAAATCCCTTCATTTGCATTCTATTCTTGATTCTAAAACGTGTTACAAGACGTGCAGACAATATAAATTAAAGGAAACGCCGTCGCGAGCTTTGTGCTATGCAGCCATTACACGAAGTGCACACTATAAATATGAACTAGAATTTCATTTTTAAAGAGCTATTGTATATTTAAATGCATGGTTCTTGTTACAACGCATTTTTACTTAATAACGAATGATGCATTCTATACGGAGGGGTTCCAGTGCCTTCAACTTTCGCTCATATTATGATTTCGTGTCCTTGGGCCGCAAAGATCTTATAAAATGGGTATGTTGCTTTAGAAAAAATTTGTAAACAATAATTAGTATACAATGAAGGTATTCTTTTTTACTCTCCGTTTTGTTTTACTAAGTTTAAATTTGTCTTGGGAACAGTTTAAAAGAAAGATTTTAAGTTATCTTTAAAAGTAAACAGATCACAAAGCGAGACGAAGACGAACTTTTAGTACATGTAATATTCGTCTCATTAGCTGTAATTTAGTACCTACGAGTAGGCATTTCCCTGTTGGAATTTGAGCCATAATTCAGCTGGAAAACGGTCGTTCAGATTACGTACGGATTTAAAATGAGAGCGAAGAGCGGTATTCTTCGGGAAAAACAACAGAAACAAGTTTTGAGCAAATATTTCTGTAAAATTACAACTAATTACACTCTATACTACAGTTTGTATCCTCCAGTCTTACTACCGACCCCGGTTGGTTGCCGGCCATGAACTGAACTGAGGAACTGCTCAACGCCGGCTTTTCTATACAGCAACTATTTATTTTAAAGTTTTAAGACAAGCTTGTTAGTTATATGAGTATGTTACACACAACCCAAGCTATACCCCCTATATTTCTCTAATACAATGAGCTTCCCATCATTCAACCATCAAACAGCCAATCATCGATAATTATCTTTTTTTCATTCATCTTCCTCCAATACTCGAACGCAAAATATCACAATTTTGTAAAAAGGTAACAATGAACCTATCTAAAATATCTGATCATTTAAATCGTACATTTATGATTCAAATAAATGTTTGTCTGTTACGTCTTCATCGCTTCTGACTCAAACCATTTCGTCATGCTCTCTGCCTGTGTTTGAGAAGATAATTTTCTCCTTAATTAACCCGCTAGTGAATACCGTATTTAATTGGGCCATTCGAACGTGTGTGAAGTGACTGCTTGGGAAAAAATAGAATTGCTAACTTGTAGAAATGTATTGTTAGTAATTTTATTTATTATTTAAAATTACTTTGACATCAGTTGACTCATCAATCGCCATTGTTTTATATATAGTAAATCTTAAGTTTTATGGATTCAATACTGGAAAAGTACAATAAGTTGTATAATAAAGTAAGTCATATTTTTTTGTACAAAATATAATTATCGTAAAACCTCATTACATTATAAAATTACTTATATTGATACAACGCCCCCTTTTGTCGCTAACTGAACCTATCATATATAACTACGAATAACTAAGAATTTATACAACATAAATTTACTATGAGAAATATAATTTGTTAATATCATGAAATAACTATGATTTGGGTTGATTGTATCGATTGCTGATTGATTGTTGTGATTGTATTAATCCTACTGGATACATAATAGCCATGATTTTAAACTTGTGTCATTGAAAACATTGAACCGTTTTAAAAGAAACAAATTTTTCCCCGTTATTGTAGACTTCGTAGACTAAGCCCACAGCTATGAAAAAAGAGATAAAACATTTCTATACGTTATACTTCCTATGGCTGAAAACCTGTGCTTAGTTTTTTCTCTAATTGAAATCGTACAGCTCTTACAGCGGCCAAATTACAAACACGTGAAGTGAGAGCTAATTATTCTGCTGAATGCAAGGGTAGCTCGCTTATTTATTAAATTCAGAATGTAAAAATTCAGAGTTTAATTTTAAAACCAATAAATATGAGGTGATTTTTACTTGATATCATAATTTTATGCATTCCGATTTAAAACCGGTCAAGTTATAATGAAAATCTCTCGGGGAGAAGTTCCGTACCGACTGTAAATGTATTCAGTGATAGCTATTGTTAATAATAGAAATTGAAGGATCCGCTTTTCGCATTTCAAGATTTCATTCATTTTGTATCACGTTCATTTTCTGTAACATCTTTAGAACAATGTATCTTAAAATTATAAATATTCTTGTCATAGATATTAACTTTTTAAAATTTGCTTATTTACTCTCGAAAATTACATCATTGTCATTGGTATACCTAAATTGTATGAGACGGCTACGCCGAAGGTTATGAGCGTATGATCATTTATATCGTGATCGTGGAGGAACACTCCTCCATAGTGGGTGTACGTAATCTTAGAACATCCAAAATAAATACATAAGATAAATTCACTACACTTTATCTTACATTCACAAGTCATAAACTAATTCAATTACATGTGACAAACAACAAATTAAAGATAATGGAGCTAATTGACAAGCACACCGCAATCCTATTGACGGTCGTTACGACAAGATGGCGCCACTGGCAACTATGTACATCCGGAGTTACCAGCTCCAAAAATACGTTACGTCTACGGTATATGGTCTACGTTAGTTATCAATTAGGGATTGATTGTAATAAAATTGATTAAATTAACTACCGCAAATAATTAGCTTTAATAATTTCATAAAAGAGCAAGCATTTAATAAAATCATTTTAGTAGATTTCAAGAAGAACGTGAGACTTTAGCACATAACAGTACCTAGTGTTCCTCTCACTTAGTATATTGAATTAAAGAGAAGGACATGAATAGAAATGGGTTTTAAGAACATAAGCAATAGAAATCTTATTTTAATTGCAAAGTTTCGTATTTTCACATGTGTCTTCCGATGATAACACATGAATATATTTTATATTACATGATACGAAATTAAAATAATGTAAATCAATAATTTTTATTTTTTAAATCTTAATTTGTACAACGCAATCAACACTTTAAATGTTTATTACTTTAATGCAATAATTTCGTATTGTAATCTCTTAGACGTAAAATATTTCAATGGCGTTTGGCCCGGTTGTCGCAAGGTCGGGGCCTAACTATAATAGTGAGCACCGAAATAGCGTGTATTTTTAGGATTAATTACAAACAATTTTATTACCTACCATTTCTATTCGCCTCTAGTTCTATGGCATGGTCTGAGGCCACAATCTTGATGGAGATACAAACACCGTTCTATGTCTGGACAGTACCGAGCACTGAGTCAATGTGCTTACTGGAATTAATTACACCTTTAGTTCATTGTTCAGACAGGATGCACGTTGGACAAGGTATGTTAGGCAATCAACTTGTCTAGAATGTTAAATGTGACCTTAAGAGTGAGATTGTATTGTCTACTCTGATTGTTACAGCTATACACCAAGCATGGTCAACTGCGAACATACAATAATTTGAGCCCTCGTAACAAAGTCGGCTCATGGGTGGGATTTGTTGATCTCCATAGTATATCGGCTGTACTGTATGAAACGGCAGTTACATAACACGTGATTGATGCGCGTTCAGCGGCACATAGCGAAGTGAATTTCAATGATAAACAAGGTTTATTCATCATCTCAGCCGGACAACGCCGACTGCTGGACATAGGCCTCCCCAAGGATCACCACAACGATCGGTCCTGCGCTGCCCTCAGCCAGTGGCCACCCGCGACCTTCACCAGATCGGCGGTTCATCTCGTTGGGGGTCTACCCACTGACCGTCGCCCGGTGCGTGGTCGCCAATCGAGAACCTTTCCAAGGTTTATTACCTATGCTGAATTAGAGATGGCAAAACCTTTCGTAGCGATAGTTTTGCGAATAAATATTCATGCAATTATTTAAAGTTGTAAGAGGCGACAATAAAACAGACGGGCTGCCACGGTGGTGAGTGATCATTAACGTTCATATTCACCTCTACCACCAACGGGATCAGAAACGTGTGTCAAGACGAGACGAAAGCGTTGTACATACATACATACATATATATATTGTAATAATTAAATTTATTTCATACTAGCAAATGCCCTCGCTTCGCTTCGGAAAAACTTTCTCACGCTTAAAGATAGCGTCTGAATTCGTCTCGGTTTTTCTCGTTCTGTGATATAGAAATACATATATTAATTCATAACTTTTTTATTTATGGAGGGATTGCAGTGAAACAAACTTTAAATTTTAAATGACGCTTACTGCAATACATTAGTGAAAACCAGGACGAAATCGGTTAAGCCGTTTCTGAGATTACCGGGAACAAACGCACAGACAAACAGACAAAAAATTCTAACAACTATTGTTATGGGTTCTATTGCGTTAATAAAGACCCGTAATAATATTTTTTTCTCATATATTATTCTTTTACAGAAATCGATTTGCATGCCCATGCCACTCGCACCGCCATAATCCTAGCACGGTAATGCGAGTGTGTGTGTTTACGATCAAATGATTTGGTTGTACGAATAAGGTAACAGAGTCGCTGTTATGTAAAATTATACACAAGTCATTTTAACTTAATGGATGTGACTAAGTAGAATATATAATAGGTTGAGTTTAAAACGTATGTATTATCTTCATTGTGACGCCACTTAAATCGTATTGTTCGCGGTAAGCCCCCGCTCAACAGCGGGGGTATCGTCACCAGGGAGCTGTTGACCCCCTCGACTATAATGCCCGGGTAAAGAGGGTTTCTTCGAGTCCCGAATTCTCTACCTATGGGTCGCGCCTTCAGCCACCGCATGCCGCGTAGGAAGTCTCCGAAACGAATTGGTCGCGACTTGATAATCAGGACTCCGATTTTCAGCGGGTCTACAAAAAAAGAGGGTATTCCTGAGTCAGTTACACTTTGAAATCAGATACAAGCGAAATCAATTATGTTATATTAAGGTTTATATATTTTTTCACTACATAACCTTTGAACATTATCTTGCAGATTCTGGGGCAAGCATCATTAATAAATGAAAAAATGAATGAGTACCCGTTACATCACAGACGCCCTAACGATATGGATAATTGATTCCTAATGATAAATGTGATCACATATTCTATTGGGAAATATCTGTTACTATTAAATAATTTAAAAAAAGTCGGTTTGTTAATTGCTAAAAACAAAATTAATGAATGAACTTCTCCCGCTAGAGAATCAGACGTATCACAAATCTGAATTTTAATTAGGAAATAATTAAAAGCACAACTGAATTCAACATGGAATTGAGTAGGAATAGTTTTTAAGATTATGTAAACATCTCGTTTTAGTGAATTTTTGTTTACATTCAATTGAAATAAACTAAATTACTTTAACGTCAACGCAACCTTACTTAATGCCTCAAGTTCGTATAATACTATGCTTTTGTAGGCTTCTGTATAGTGCCGATGTTTGCTGGAAGTGATGTTTAAACCCCAAAGTGGGTCGAAGTTCGGCAAAGACCACTTATCCCCATACTCGCGTCCCTTCCAACTGTGTTAATTAATTGAACTTAACTCCATAAAGAAGTTTTCATTGTTACTTCAGTTGACGATAGTAAACAATATCAGTTTGATGTTTCGTTAAACTGTCGTTTCCGTCAAATATTGAATAAATAAATAAATGTTTTTACACACACACCCCCGCACTAGGATTCCCTGTGTTACGGGTGGCATGGACATACACAAATATGACATTGTAAACACCCATGACCCAAGAACAAACATTAATCGTCATGTAAATGTCTGCCCGGCCGGGAATCGCACCCGGGACCAGTCGCTCGGCAGGCAGGATCTAGTTGGTTGGTAGTACCAACTGCCCTATGGAGTCGTCGAATCACGAATATATTTAAAATAAATATTTAATGTTGTAATATTTTACGTTGTAATATTTTGCTCTTCAATAAAGAACAACATTATTCATTAAGTCATTAAAATATATTTTATTTACTTCATACGAAGAACCGAAATGCCATGTAAAACCAAATAAAACTTTTTCCTCAATATGTACTTAACGTTTTCACTTTGAAGAACCCAACAGCCCGGTTGTTAGGGACTTTGCCTGATGAGCAAAAGATGTATCCCTTCTCAACAAACAAACGAACCGCTACGTATATAATATATAAATATTTTATTCACACTGACTGCACTACAGTAGTATAGTGGGACATCCGAAAAATCTATTATTCCGAAATTATTATTCAAATTAAAAATCAAAGTCATTTATTCATTTAAGTATTTTGTAAATACACTTATCCACGTCCTGTTTTGCTTCTGCTACCGTGCTTTACATCTTACATTATGCTTTTACATTGAGGAGAGGAAACAAATGACACTCTGCAGTACATCTTATGAATCCTCGTAATTATGAATTACAGCGCGGTACTGTTACTTCCAGGCGTCCTTGTCATTAACATATTCATCTATACTATAATATCCTTTTCCTACAAGCTGTATTTCAACGCATCGTTTTTTATAATTTCAAGTGCCAAGATCCTCGTTCTCCTCGCGTCGATGTCCTCAATACTGAGGATCGTGAGGACAGGGTACCAAGATAACCTATACAAAATGTTACTACGCTTACTGTTATCCTTTATGTAACTAAATACGGACTTGACCAGTTTTTATACTCACCAAAACTAGAAGACGTGAGGTTGAAGTTGCTAGTATATATGTAAAAATTAAGGATTAATTGGACTAAAGGTGGCTCGTCTGCTCGATTGTCGGCTATTAACATAAAAATGTAGTTTAATACGAAAATGTTCTTAGTGACAGATTTTAATTAGAGACAAGGAAACTTATTTCTAGGAAACACAACAACAGCCAGAACACGATAAAAATCGAAGATTTTTAACAGCCATCAACAAATATATACAATGTTGATAGATTTTTATTGTTTTCATAATACAGAATAGACCTATAGAAAAATACCAAAGAAGAAGCACTAAGTATTAGGCGGTGTTAGCAATATACAGAAATTTCTTCAAGGTCAGTAAAACTTTTAAACGCTGAACTACAACGAATACATAATATAGATACAATGCCTTATTGTGCACGCCAAATAAATAATATTACGTTACAAATAAAACACAACAGCTGCCCTCATCAATAGTGCAGCGAATTCTACCAGGCAAGCTTTAAATGGAGGATGAATTTAATGGAGGAACACTTTGTTTAAATGTAAAGGTACTCTGTTTTTAAACCAAATAAATAATTATAATCAATTACAATGTTAATAACGGCACATACAACATAATTTAATTACAATACGCGTGTGTGCGCGTTTGCATTCAAATTCAAGTTAGATTTTTCAAATTCAAAATCAATGAATAATTTAGGTATTCTGTAAATACACTTATGCACATCATTTTTTTCTTTTACTACCGTTTCGAAAAGGTGCTTTAACATTGAGAAGAGGAAACGGCGAAAAAAACTCCTCAGCACATCTTTTAAACAACACATGGTAATTACAAAAGTTTAAACCAGCGCGGAACTGGTTTCCAAATTATTCTTTCCAGGCGTCCTTATCATTAATATACGACTGAAGGTGTATCGATTTGAATTCAATTTACACGTAGTCTTGTCGAATTTCTTTGACGATAATAATGCAACATCACAATTTAAAATACTAATATAGTTGCACCGTTTCGTCGTGAGTTCAACGTTTCATTTTGTTTCGAAATATTAGAGAAAATTGTAGACGAGAGGGTATGTCGAATGTTCCAAGAGAAATGGAATATACGGTTCTCAAATATTCTTTGAATATCATATTTGCACTTTGAATTTAGAATACAAAAGGTATTGGGTGATCTGAGGTTCACTAGTGTTGAGCTTACAAATGAAGGCAGGGAGCTTATATCTGTTAGGAGGTTTTAGTTTTGGAGTTTAATCGATTAAGCTCCTTTGAAGTTATCTATTATATTATAGTTGCGGTTGTCTGTGAAAGTTTACTTAGATTATTCGTATTAATATACACATTTAGAAATACGAATAAAAGAAAAACAGGATTAGTACCGGCACGACA
Organism: Megathymus violae; assembly: GCA_003671415.1. Taxonomy (NCBI): domain Eukaryota; kingdom Metazoa; phylum Arthropoda; class Insecta; order Lepidoptera; family Hesperiidae; genus Megathymus; species Megathymus violae. Next base: position 304,416 of record PDGT01000098.1, on the reverse strand, counting down.
TGTACAGAATACAAAAAATGCTTTGGTACTAATTTGGAGCGCTGTTCTCTGACATACAGGACAAGAAAAACTGGTTCAAACGCAGATATATTTATAATAATGTTTATTATGAAAAAGATTATTTTATTGCATGTATTTTTTAAATGATGAATACAGTATTATATAAATATCATTTATCCTCTTCTGTTCTATCCTTGTATAAAATACATATGAGGACAGTTTTGATTCACTGAAAACGTAATAGAAGGTAGAACAACCAATAACTTTTAGCTTATGACCAGCGCTAAGCCACGAAATACCAGTTTATTCCACCTCGCTTATTAATATTAATAAAAAATTATCCACCTTTAACTTTGGGAAGGAGGAAAATTAAATTTTGTGACGCCAAAAATATACTGACTCGAAACATAAGGTCTTTAATTATGAAGTTAATGAACAGAGAAGATAAAGGGCCGACATCAATCTCACCTGCGTTGACACTGTAGATACTAAATACAGATTTTAAAAATTAGATAATGCAATTAATTAAGGAAAATACCAAGAAAAACGGGAGAAGAAATTAGCAAAATTAATTACACGATACGAAACAAAGTTAGTATCATCAATACAAGATATTTCACTGATTTTATTTTATTCATTCATATTTCGGCATGCGATGGCAAGACGACAGCTCGATCAGATGAAAAATGATAAACATTTTAATCAGCACACCATTTTTCGAAAAAAAGTTAATAACAATTTGTGAAATTATTTATGGGTTTGGTGAAGGAAAATATCGTGATGAAATCTGTGCACTTTGATATTTCCCATAACAGCCAGCGTTAATTTTTTAAAATTCTAGAGCCTAGCGATGTAATTGTCATGGTTAACACCGAAACATACAGTCAAATTTTACGCAATTTGAACACATGGACATAAGGTCCAAGAAAATCTTGTACTTATCGTTCCACTTGAAATCACGACGCTATGACTACATAATTGTCGTATCGTAATTCAGTTAATTATCTTTATTAACGCGACGAACACTTCGAAACGCGAAATATTATTAGGCGAAGTAAATTAAGAGACTAAGTTCGAGAGTCAAAAGAGAAAGCTGTTACATAATAAAGAGCAGTGACAGTGATATTAGTTAAAGATTCCCAAGGGCTTTTACTTAAGTGAACACTCGATAGAAAATGACGATCTACTCTTAGACGGTGACGGTGACAGTTAATATATCAATTTCTTTAAAGTGATCTCTAAGGGAATCCCTAGGCCTGAGGTTGTAAATGGCGCGTACTACTCTTTTCTGTAATATTAAAATCGACTTAATATCAGTAGCTGAGCCCCACAACAACAGACCATAAGACATTACACTGTGAAAGTAGCTAAAATAAATTAATCTTGCTATTTCTACGTCCGTTAAGAACCTTTTCTTAACAGCGTAAGCAACAGATTTCAACATGAGGACTCCATTCTAGTCGTGAGTCTATAGTGATTCCAAGAAATATGGTAGAATTTACTACTTCAAGCACTTCCTTATTTAAAACAATCTTAGTTAGCATTTGTCTAATGTTAGATTGATAAAGTGAATTTAATACATTTCGACTGTTTAGCGATTAACATAAGGTTATCACATGTAAATCAGTGTAACACTTGCGGAACAGTATTATTTACATCGTCAAAACATTTTTTCTCCTATTTACTTTAAAAAGTACGGAGGTGTCATCAGCAACCAATACAATTTTACACAAGTCCCTAGTGAAATAAGGAAGACCACTGATATATATTAAAAATAGTAGTGGTCCTAATATTGATTCTTGAGGGACTCCCATGCTAATGTTTGCCCCTGGGGATTCTTTTCCATTAATAACTACTATTTTGTTTTTGTTGTTTTTATAATCACTATTTATTTAAGAAAATTATCAAATTGATTATTTTAAACGGTTTTTCTTTTGATTTACTTATTAAAAAATAGGAAAAAAACAATGTGTGTTTTAGCTAATTATAATTATATTTAATTATTATAAAACTCGTTATGAGATAAACGTTAAACTGGTTTATTATATTAACCGGTGTATATTTTTGAGTTACCTACAAAAACAATAATAAAAAGAATGTATGTTTTATGTAATTATTATCCTTATGAATTAAACTACTTATAACTTTTACGCCACTAATATTTATATATATTCAAGTGGTGGTTTATATGACCCTATTGCTCTGAGGCAATACTCCAAATTATAGAAGAGTACAGGGGCGTAACCACCATATTGATTTACTTATGACCTTTATGCCACTAGTGTTTATATTTTATAGTAACATTATATAAGTAACATTTACATCCAAAATATATTGAAAAGTATGTTTACCACCACTAAATCCGTGGGTCGTATTCACCATTTATTTGAGAATTCCTAAACTTTAAACACACAGATCGATAGAGAAAAAAAAACTGATTAAAACTGCATTCATAACTCATTGGCCAAAATAGAGGGTTACGCCATTTGAGATTTAAGATATCGATATAATAAAAAGTTAATTTTGTATAGTATTATTTCAAACAAATAAATAATCATAAATTCGGAATACTAAAGGCAACACCGACGTGTCGCCGGTCAAGATGGAAGCGGGAGTCCCGGCCTGCCTCGGCTTGGCTCTCCCGCACTTCACTGAATCACATACATACATTCTAAGGTTGTTTACAGGAGGCAGTTGTTCTTGCCAGGTAATAATCCCGAACATTACGCAGAAGCGTCATTAGGATTAAACTGGAGTTATATAACAAGGTCGACGTGGTGTATGTCTGCCCATTGTTCAGCAGTGTTCACCTTGAAGGAAAAGGTTGGCTTGGACACAAAGACTAGGTGTCAGAATGTGTGTGACACAAGATGCAGAGCTGAGATCATTTTCATTTCTCACAGATATTATATCCGATTAATTATTGGAATCACAAAAAATAATTGCCGTATTAATTCCATCTTGTTTTCAAATAAACGTTTCATGCCATTCAATATTATTGTTACTCATTGAATTTCTGCTCGGAAAGCGAAACGTTGCTCGACGTTCATTAATTAAACTATCTTTCAATTTCTCTGGAACATTTCTTTTGAAACAGTGTTCCTACTATCGGCGAGCTTACAACGATGGAAGAAAGATTATCATTATGATCTACAACAAAGACACTATCTTTCTCCGGGTCTATTCGTACAATAATTTATTTTATTTATTTATTTTTATTAACAAATTCCACAGCTGTTAATTAAACAATAGTTCATGTATCTTATACATCAATAGTTACCGCCAATTGCGGATTTACATTTTTTATTCAAAACTTATATTATACGACTATCATTAGGGTTTTATTACATATTAAATACAATTGAATTAAATATTCTTATATCATTATATCAGGGCTGTTATGGAGCGCCGTAACTGTAACCGAAACTATCGGATATCCGAAATATATTCGGAACCGTAATCGAATCCGATAAAAAAGTTTCGTATAATTTTAAATAGGGGCAGAGTCTAATTCAAACATGTTATGCTAGGCTTTCGCTGTCTGAACCCATACAATGGTCGCATCGTTTTCATTGGACGTTTTAATTATTTAATTTTTAAGCTATTTATTCCATGATTACAATAGCTGATTCGGTGTGAAGTACTACCTTACCTTCGCAAGGACTCCCAGTTTCCTTGCAGCCGCTTTAGCCTTAGACTCGATGAACCGACAGAAGATGAGGTTCGACGAAACTTCAACTCCCAACAATTGAAAACGGTCAGTGCATTCCAGGGATACATTCTGAAAAGTAGGAGCCAAGGTGAACGGGCTCCTCTTGGCGTTGACCAAACACGTTTGTGTTTTGGTTGCGTTGATTCTCACAAGTTTGGCATTGCCCCATTCGGACACTGAATTAAATTAGAATTTAAATTCAATTAAATTAATTTTATTTAAATTGGAAGTTTCAGCACAACCACAACCGCTGTCTAACTGGTCTTATGTCACTGCAACCGAACCATGTTACAGTTATTTTAACGTGTATGTTATGTGTGTGCATGAGTAGCGTCCGTCCAATAAGAGAGTCCTGACTATTGAGGTCCTCGTCTGTAGTGCAGCAAGGTATACCACGAGCAGGGGTAGCTTGCACATCCCTCACATCCCATGACAATCTATTCATTACAGACAGAGCTATTCATAAGCTTCTTCCTCCTTGGTAAATATTGCCGCTGCTGTGTACGCACTCATATTGCTAATGCATCAGAATGATATGTTTTGTAATCGAAAAAAATATTTATAATGTAAAACTTAAAAATTTCATCCTAAAGTATATAGAGCCGAAACCAAGAATAGAAGTCACAGAAAAAATATACAAAAGACATTTCTGGACAGAATTCAGTTTCACGGACGTCGAATGCGCTCGGAATACGAAACAGACAGACACTCGGCAAACACTCCGCGTTCTATGTACACGAGACTATCAATTTTCCAGTCCATGGAGTAGTTCTCGGAATGTACCTTGAGTTGTGGGACGATCCAACCGCTTTAAGTATTTTTGATCTATTCAAATTTGATTTGTACGTCATAAGTGGGTTTATTTTTAAAATACAGTTTAACTTGTCATGCGGTTACGGATTTATGGACGGGGTAACATTAAGTAGTTAATAGCCCTTATTGTAGAAGATTAAAAAAAAAAGTTTTGTTTGGTAATAGGTCTGCGGTCGCCTGCTATCAGACACTTAGAGAGTATTAAAGATAAAAAATGTAATACTCTGATTTATTATTTGTTTAATAGCTCTCAGTTATGTATACTATTATATATAAATGTAGTGTCGGTTTATCTGTACATTAAATTTATGTCAAATTTCATGATAAATATTCCTTTTATGACTAACTAACATTGATTTGATCATTTTGAAAATTTGGGTCTTATTTCTGTCTATAACTCCCATTATAGCTCAAGAACGGCTTGACCGATCTTAATGATAATTGGTATGTAGTGAGAACACGTGATTGCGCAGACGATAGCCTATATTTATGTAATTCTAATGATGCCTAATTAAGGTAAAAAAATATAAAATTTTGGGTAATGATATATATATCATTATTTGTTCAACCCGAACGAAGTAGAAGGGGGCCGCTAGTACATACATATATGTATACTTGATCATCATACTTAATGTCTGAAATATCAGTTTAAATGCCATAATTATTAAGAAATACCTAACAATAATTAATGAGTATATCAGACATAGTCAGTTCAGTTCAGGCCTTGTCATATTCTTTTTTTTTACATAAAAATATATGCTTCACAACAATCCCACCTGATGGTAAGTAGTGATGAGGTCTAAGATGGTGAACGCACTTACTTATAAAACTCTTTTCACTCTCCTCTTGAAGACTTCCATTTAATGATTTAGGTTTTCTGTAACTACACTTATGCACGTCGTTTTTTAATTCTACTGCCGTTTCAAAAAGGTGCTTTGAGACTGAAGAGAAGTCACGGCGCAAGAAACTCCACAGCGCATCTTTTACAACAACACAAGGCAATTACAAATAAAGTTTTAACCTGTGCGTCCTTGTCATTAATATATCGTATATATACCATAATATCCTTTGCCTATAAGCTGTGTGTGCGTCGCTTAAACGTTTCATAGCTTACGTATCAACTTTGGAATTCTATTGTAAAAACGAACTGCAAGCTCCACAAAAAACAAAAAAGTTGTCATAAACTAAGCTTTAGATTTTACAGTTGAAAGCAATCTTACCCAGATAATCTTTGAATTATTTTTCTTAGACTTGAACACATTTAAAAACCTACACAGAAACAAAATCGACGGATATGTACATATGTTAGATAGTTTATTTTACACAAGTTTTAGAAATAAATGTTCTGGAAATATCTTTCTAAAAGTTCAGGCAATAACATAAACTTTCATAACATGATACGTCACCAAAATCCGTAAGCGACAAATGTCATTCGTTGTGACAATAATTTAGTGGATAAAAACTGATCAGTGCGCGTGTACAGATTCTAAGGTTTAGATCAACATGGAGTATATGGAAAATCACTAGATATTTTTTAACCATCATTAAAGTTACGTCAAAATTGAAGGAAAACACTAAAAATAAAACCAATGGAACTTAGGTATGGGACAGTGAAAGTAAAATAATTGAATCCCACAATGAAGTTGGATAATAAAAGCATAAAAATAAATTTCAATTAATTGTAAACGCTTATTCGATATTGTTGATGATAGTTGAGGTGGTTATCTAACACCTAAATTTACGTTCAACTAGTCATACCCTTATCTAGGAGTTCCAGCTTTCACAAGCGGGGGACAGTGGTTCGAGCTCAATAATGCAAGCAACCCCTAGCACGTCACACTTCTCAAGTTGTTTGCTGTGAATACAGCTCGATACTTCATCGATCCCACAAAAGATGGCTCATAGAGGATTGGCTGTCGGATTTGCCTGCGCCGGTATTCGTACGAATTCCGCTCACGAATAGAGCTTTCACACTCCTTACTTAGCTCACTTTATTCCCGGATTGAAATGGGAATGGGTGAAACTTAATAAAATTCCTGAAGAAAACCTGTTTTGTGAATTTAGCCCTTTCATTTTGGGGAGGATATTGTTTTTATTAAATGCTACAGGTGCGCTTTGGAATACGTAATTTTTGTTGTTCTCGGGATTTTTTTAATAATCGCTACAAAAAACATCGTTTGTCAACGTTAAGGAAGTATTTATATTGAGCAAGGTCATAAATGAAAAAAATGAACATGGTTTTGTTAATCTTCCTATGTAATCGATATTTGCATTGGAACAAATTTATTTATCTAGTTATGATGTGCAAGTTTTATTTATTTATCGAGCTACAAATAATTTGAATCGGGATCAAAACCTTTGTGTCAATATTTGTATGTTCGCATGTAATAAATTGAAAGTAGGTAAACGTAATGAGAACAGATAACTAGATACAGCTTTGGGAATTTTTCAAAATAACTAAATTTTAGGGTTCCAGGGAATGTTGAAGTTTCGTATAGAAAAATTATCTCAGAGGAAATGCAGTTGATTTCATCGGTTTGTATTTTCAAATACTATTTGAATGAATTATATTTATGTATCGATTTTCCAAAAAAAAAAAAAAACACGTAAAAGGGGTTTCAAGAGTATTTAAAATTGTATCTCAAATATTAGCTGTCGAAACCAAAAATTTTGCCCAAAGGCGCCTTTTAATAACTAAGATGAGAATTAAAAAATATTTTTGGAAATTTTATCCTCAAGGAGGGAAATTAAGTGAATTTTTTTATACAAAAACCTTCCGAATTCCACGCACCTAATAAATTAAAACGGTTAGGTAGAGCTTTGAGGTTTATCTTAGTGTGACACCGCACCCCTCCGTGATATTACAAGCAGACTAATTATATTTGTCAGTTATATTCGATGCTAAGTCTGCGGTAGAGCTAAGAATAAGTTTCCCCAAGTTAGTTTGAAAAGCCTGAAAACGAGTGTTAGGGCCAACGTCAAATTAAGCATTCCAGTTCAGCCTTAACGAGGAGTAGTACATTTTATTATGTAATGGATACTCACGATATGTCTTATTTATTGCCAATATTTCGACCCAGTTGCATTGATCGTTCCATGCCACTGATTGTGGTAAATTACTAGAATTCAGTGGTTTGTTTATGTAAAACACATAAAGTGAAAAATTTGGTGCGTGAAGATACAGTAAGTGTCCTCGATACGGTGTCGTAAAAAACAAAAACGAACTAGACGTAGGGTAGATAGATTAATCTATGGTCTATCTATCTAATGGTAGCATTAGCTTGTCAACGGCTTCTCCCTGCCACCGCAGTAATGCCGTGACCACGGTCTTCACAACTGGGTCGAAATATTGGCAATAAATAAAATATATCGTGAGTACCCGTTACATAATAAAATGTATAAATTTCAAGAGGAGCAGTACATCTGTGACTCACTTTAAATAGAAGGACCCGTAATAGAAAAACATATTAATCCCAAATTTATGCCCCAACGGCTTGTAAAGTTTATGAGCAATCGAGTGAGCTCATAAACGATGCGCTCAATGGTATGGATGTTAGTGAGAAATATTTCTTGAGTGCTTCCGGGATTCGGTGGCACGTTGAGCTGTCGATTGTCGCCGATTGTCATTAAGCCACATCGAAATCCTGTCACTTATCAATCGGTACTGCATTTGGAGTAATGGAGCTTAGAGAGATATTGAAATAATAAAATCCTAATGTACCTTATAAAACACACAGACACAACTAAAGCTAAAATCAACATTAATATTACATTACAGTTAATATGAACGGTATATTTTCCTTTGAAGACTTACCAAAATTCAGGTAACGGTATACAATTTTATGAAATTGAAATAAAGGTTCAAATTTCTTTTAGAAAAACATTTTTCAATAGAAACCTTTTCTCACGCTGGTCCGATGATAACACGGCGAAATTTAATTTAAATCAGTTTCACCTTCCGCAACGTCTAATTCACTATATTTAATAAGAGGAAAGATCTTTTGTAAGCGAAAAACGTTTTACTTAAAGTCCTCCGTGGCATAATCTCCAAATATTTTCGCATTAAACAAATCTCCGTCCAAAAATTTTCTGCGTAGCGTGATAATTATACACGTAAGGGTCTGAAAACATTATTGTTGTAACGTTATTATGCAAGTTTTTTTTCATTTGTTACAAAGTAGTGCCTTAATAGAATTGCAATTATTGAAAAAAATTTTCGGTTCACTAAATCAGTATAACAATGAAGAGAGAAAATGTCCGAGTAAAAGAACAACACAAATCATTAATTGCCCTCAAATTCTCGGATACATATCTGAAAACAGGATACTCCAAGTTACACCTGTAAAACTATGCTCTGATAGCTTATTTAGTCTCAAACAACTGAGCTACGATTTGAAATTAAAATGCAACTGATAATTTTCCACTAATTGTTTCTTCACGACTGTTAATGTAATATTTGCTCCAGAACCCTCATTGCATATGTTTTTTAATAGCAACGATCGTTGATTTAATTTTTAAAATTTGGTTAGGGTGGTAATAATAAGATAAATTAAGCCAAGCCACGGAATTTACGTCGGCCCTGGGTGAATGTTTTGTAATATCTGACAATACAAAGTTGTGAACTATTACAATTTTGGCAAAACACGAAGACAATCGATTCGGGCTGTTCACTGAGTTTTCATAAAGCTACACTAAGCTAAACGCAGAGATATTTCATTACTGTTAATCTATCCTAATATTATAAAGACATAATGAGAGTTTTGTGAGTTATTGTGTGTATCGAAGATGATCTCCAGAACCATGGAGGCTATTTGTAATTTCTTTTACCATTTAAAAGATACATTATTCTAAAAAGGCATAAGTAATAGATCATGTATACGTGCATATAAATTAGCATAATTGTTCATCCCAAACGAAGTCAAAACGGGCCAATATTTTGTTATTAATTTGTTTAAAATTATATTAATATTTATAAGGGGACAACATTATTTTGAGAAAAGTGTACACTTATCCTAAGATATATAATTTAATAACTCATTTTCACGTTGATTGAAATAATGAAGACCAAAAACAGAGGCACTTGAAAATGAAGTAATATAGTTAATATTAGCAGGCGATAATGTTACTGTCCGTTCATAGTGGTTCGAATTTGCAGGTGTCCGGTACTATGGACGAAATTTTATAATACCAAAAATTTACGTAATGTATATTCATGTTTTAGTGTTTAATTGTTGTATGATATTCATCCATGTTGATTTATTTTAATGTCTTACATAAATATATATGTGAAAATTATTATTATT
>PDGT01000098.1:255399-290078 GCA_003671415.1 Megathymus violae | reverse complement strand
TAGGATTCCGTCTGTTACGAGTGGCATTGACAAACATAAATAACACAAACATCACAAATACCCATGGCCCGAGAACAAATATGTATCTGTCTCGCTCTGCAGCAAGCCACTACCAACTGTGACTTCAAATGTCAAAATAAGCGGTATTAGATGTGCACCCGACGAAATTTATTTAGTACCGTGTAGTACCGTGTATATCGTCTTATGAGTCATAACTCCTTCAATACTTTCTTTCAGCAAAGATTGTATTTGGTGTAGAGATTATGTTTGGTATTGGGTGATTTAGTAGGACGCGTCGTTATAAAGCCAGCCGCGGACAGTGACGGAAATTTGCTTAGATTCATCGCGTGCGAAGCCGCAATACGGTCAACTCGACGCTACACATTGACGGCACGAGACGGCAACATACAGAATTGGGTGAACTTTCGTATCGCTTACTGCGGCATATTCGACCTTAACTAGTGAGAAAAAGAAGAAAGAAGACGAAAGAAAATGGAATGAATTAGGTAACGTACTCGTACAGGTGATTGAAATATGAACGGGTGACTGTTGGTAATGTTTCATGTCAGTTCATGAGCCTCTGCTGTCGCGTGTATCACCAGATCAGACCAGGTCAAGTCAGACGCAGTGCTGTTATTACTTTGAAATAAAATTTATTCCAAGTTGGTTTTCACAAACACTTTTTGAAAGCCATATTTGACTGGTTTCGGAAGAAGAAGCGGCTGATAATCTCAGTGAGTTTTTTCCTATTCACAGTTACAGCCAGCACTTCCTACTATTTATGGTTACCATAATCCTGTATATTAAACTCACCTCCAAAGCTTTAAAATAATCATCTAGTTTGTAATAATTTTCGTCATTATCAATGCTTTTGACATGAGTTTTTAATTTACAGTATTACCTTTCTGTCTATTCCAACGGAATCACGACTCCAGTATTTATTTTCACATCGATCCATTAGATCCGTTATCCATTAGAGAGCCACCAGTATTGTTAAGTCTGAAATTTGTTACTATCAGTTTAGCCTAATACCTAACAATAAAGTTGTGAATATCATTCATCTTAATATAACTGTCAGAGTATTTTAACGTATTATATAAAATGTATTGTATTTTCAGTTAAATCGTTTTAAAACCATTAAAAAATACCCATTGACTTTCAAATTGGCGCTATCTACTCATCCGTAGTTCAATATGATGCACCACGATCACGGGAACTGGGCCTGGACTCAAAGATAAATGGAGTCCCTTACAACACAAATATGAATAATGAAAGTTGTAGAGTTTCAATTTAACTGCCAATGCACAGCGGTAATGTGTCACGTGGCGTGGTATCCCCTCGACCTGTCGTTGAGTGTGATTGATGCTCGCGGGCAGGGTGCGAATGTGACTCCCACGGGATTGCGCAAGCCTAATTCAGGTCGTATAGTGACGGACGCATTCGTATGATTTGTTTGGTCCGATTAATGATGGACTGACTACAGTATTCAGACACCGTTGAGTATTGAACTGATACGACCAGATCACATAGTAGACTCATTCAATGTAGACTCCGTTAACTTCATAGGCGTTGAAAAATCTACATATTGATATTTATGATGATGTTGTTATGTAGGAGAAAAAATGGAAATTGATATAAAATAACTTGAGGCAGTAGTCAAAATTTCATAGATTTAAAATTCAAACCGAATCAATCAGTCAGTCTTTATTTGATTACAAGTCACTTACATTTTAGTAATGTAATTTAATTTTTAATCTTAAATTCGACTCTGATAGTCATCAAACATCAAATTTTATTATTAATCGTCGTAATAGAAATATACTTACTACCGTTACAGAACAATTATGGTATTATATATATTTTTCACGTAACCACTCGATGCAGCTGAGCCGAGCTGCTGAGATGTTAACTTATTTCTTCATTAATATTTGGTCACTACTCTAGTTTTCATTTTTTTAATGCAATGCGTAACAATCGGTGTAAAATTTAACGAATCGAGTAGACTCAAAATGTAATTATAGCCTATCCAGTGTCTTGATAATGCGGAAATCTTCGTACAAAGATTCGGGTCACAATAAACACCCACAACGAGACCCTATAAAGACTAAACACTTCATTACTTTCATTAGGTACACCTAAACAACGTGTATAATTGATGTGGAACCAAAATCAGTTCGCTAGCATGTTCACCGTCAAGTGGACATTAGCCGGCGTTATAATCAAAGACGGGACAAGGGTGCGGCGGGTGAAAGTAAGATTTACATCGACGAGTCGGTCTCTGGCTTTAAATATTAACTGACCCCTGACGAGGGTTTTGGGGACGGTAAGTAATGTTAGTTCTTTAGTTTCTCTGTTCTTATCGCAACAGGTGGGGATTAGGACAGAAAAACAAATGTTTGCTAGTAAATCGTGTGTAAAATAAGGACTTTTCAGGTAAAGATGTCGAGATTAAAGGACTTAAATTTCTATAAATAAAATATCAGTAAGCCTAATGATGTCTTATCGAGGCAAAACATATGAAATAATCATGTATATATAATTAATTGTCCAACCCGAACGAAGTTAGACGGAGTCGCTAGTTATATATTAGATGTCGTTTTTATTTACAAAATTGTGAATGGAATGTTGAACTGTCCGCAGATCACAAAAGAAGTAATTTTTAACGTGTCTCCTAATTACCTACACTGGATAAATATCGATATTTTGTTCCAAGTAAAACTAATTCAGACCTTTATAAATGAGTAAATAGAAACGAACGATTACGATTTATGAAGAAGCTAATTGTATTTATTTTTTATATTTAAAATTTAAGTAATTATAAAATACATAAAATAATGCAATTCATTTGTAATTTGGTAAAGATGACAAGGTTTAGTTGTAATTTTATAATAGTGATTAATTTGACGTTTGAACCACTGTTATTACAATCCGATTAACCTATGATAATTACACTAGTAACAATAATTAAATAACCCAACTCGTCACTCTTGTTATATATATTCTATTACAACCATTTATTTGGATATTGAAATATTATTAATTTATAAAGTGATAATTTAAAAACTTTACGTAAATCACGAACGAGAAGAATAAAAACATCTGGGCCAGGGCAAAGAAATAGTTAAGAAAGCCCTGAACTACGCTACAAATAAAAGTTTCATTATAATTTCAAATACTATTATAATTATAAGAAAGAATCTTATAGCAAAGTTCTTTTTTGTGATAGAAAATGTGATCCACAATTAGTAAAAGAACTAAAATCTTTGGATTTTAAGTGAACGTTCAGTAGCGTGAGAATTAAACAGTTGAGAGCTGAAAGAGGTATCCAGGTCACAGGAAGAACTGTTTGTATCAAAGCTTAGCTTAAACGGTGCTTTGCCGGAACACAGATATGACGCGCATTTTAATGTTTTGCTTTTTTTACTATGATATGTAGCTTATATAGCAAGGATAGTATATGAAGTTAACTAACAGAACCGAACCGGAGCAGAGAAGAAGGGACAAAAAAGAGTCAGGGTGAGGCAGATTAGGCGATTCGATTGCATTCGATTCGATTCGATTGCTACGATGCGATATGACGCGTAGTGATGCGACGCGCTGTATTGCCACGTGAGAGGAGAGTTTATTGTCGCCTATTAAATACGATTAAGTACATGTATACGGAATATGTTACAAGAACCAAATTCGAGTATATAACAATATCAATGACCTGCCTTGACGAGATTTCGTGTAGTCTTGATTTTAAGCATTGATGTATTATAAATAGCTGGTCGGATATATTCAACAAACACTAATGCAAATAGATTATTTTGCAATAACTATTTCAGTCAACGTTCGCCTCCATTGGACCTTAAAACATTGCATCGATCTGGGTTCAACGACAGAGCGCTTTATTTATGGCTTTGTTCAAAATTCTGCATAAAGATTACACTTGAAATAAGAGATAGCATAGCAGCTTTAAAACGTAAATCTACGGCCGTTCACGGTGATGTATTGTTCATTCCCACGTGAGCACAACGTACTAATTGGTTATGTGTTATTTTGTACCTGCCACAACTCACGGGTTCAATAAAATGCAAATGATGGTTCATGAATATCTTTCCGTATCACAACAGTATAAGTCTCACTAATTGTAAGTGACGATAGATTTAAAACCTTCTTCAACACTTTAGAATTGTGTGTGTGCGTGGGATGTAAAATAGTTTTTTTTTAATGAATGATTTCGATTGAAGGATAGGAAATATATTTTTTTCGGTGTGACCCTGACGCCCGCAATTGAGACAGCTGTGACACAACAAAAAAGCTGAGAGACAATAATTGCGAGCTGACCTGAAAGCTTTCTCGCTCAGCGTATAAGCATTGCTATGCCAGCATCTTGCGTACCGTATCCCAGGAGCCTACTAATATACACTTATTATAAATAATTATTTTATTTTCATTTAACTTTTATTCTGACATTTGTAAGAATTGTATTAAATGAAAATGTATTGATGGAATTTTAGTTTTGCTGAATATCAGAATTTTCGTGAATTTTCGAATTTTGTGACTTTAAAACACGGTGATGTACCTAACATTTATATTGTGACGTACCCATTCCCGCTGCGCTGGTGGTGAAATGCAGATTTTTCTATTATTTGTATCGTGTTTTCCGGCCAGATTGTGCTTCGTTGGGTGGACTGTCTTAAATGATATTGTAATTGGAACTGAGGAATAAATTTTTATTTCAATAACGGTATATAATCAGGGTTTCTACTTAGCTACAATGGGATATAATGCAAACGATCGTAACCATTATTACAACAATAATTAGTTGTTCCACTGCTGACCTTGGGCTGCCTTTCTGGATGCTGTTGCAGACTGAACATATCTGGTATAGTATGGTAACATATAATTTCCTCACGATATTTTCTTTCAGCCTAGGAAATTTACGTCGACTATCCTTTTGTCGTAAATATTTTTCCGGTAGGGACGAGGTATTTTGGTTGGTCATTTACTATGCGCACCGTAAAGGATTGGAATAGTTAGCCCGCTTCGGTGTTTCGATTTCATGAAGTCAAATGTTAATAGACTTTTTCTAAGTTAATGCTGTTTACCATCTAAGCCTTAGATTTTAATGGTACGTCGTCGCTTACTATCAGGTCGGAGTGTAGTCAGAATTGACTTATAACATATGTATAAAAAAGTGATAATTTATTTGTTATATGTATATACATCATTTGAAATATTACACGTAGGTGCTGGATTTAAACTTGGGTTTCTTGTGCAAGAGAGCGAATTTAGAATCCTGCAAAACTTAATTTTAAACACTCAACTATGCCGTCTCAAGATACCTCTTAACTTGAGGCGTAAAGGGCTTCATTCGTCTGACTCCAAGCAAACCTCTCTTTCTCATGCTGCACCATGCTGAACAATAAATACTTACCATCAGGTGGTTCGTCTGCACTTTTGTCGATCGGTTACATAAAATAACAATAATACACATGACAATTATGGAAATAGAAACTTCAGTGTGACGACGAACTCTCTTCTCAATGCTGACAATACTAATTCAATATCAGCAGTTCCTTAGGTCGCATGGTTTAGCCACAGTTCCTTTGTACCATCAGCAATTAGGAATTGTATTGAAAATATTTATGTTTTGTAAGGAACGGGGGTCGACCTTCATACACTAGCCAGTTCAACACTATTTTATTCGGAAACAAAATGGCGCGGGATAGAAGTACGTATGGACACATATAAATAATAAGATACACATAGAAAAAGTGTTGGGTTGCTTCAATAAAAATACGATTGAATGGACTGTAAATTTTAATGACAATAGAAAATCGGTACGAGTATTCTCCGTACAATTGAGGCGCGTGCGATGCCGTTGGCGGTCAGAAGCGACACACTCCGCGCTCTCGCTACCCGGCTGTTAGCTCGAACAAAGTTTTCGCTCGGTGCTTATAAACTAATTCCACTAGTGATCTACCTTCGTTTCCCTCCGGGGAACACGATCCGTATTATAGTTCCCGCACCTGCACCCACAAACGTTTTATATTTATTTCATATTCACCTAAAAGAACATGATCCATTCGCGAGAATGATTTTATCAACATGTAAAAACCTTTTGTAAGTTAAAGATGACACCATAAAAATTTATGGAAATTTGATCGAGACTCTAGGAAAAAAGAAATTCTTAAACTTGCCGATAAATAATTGAGTACAGAAATAAACTATTAAATTAACTATTAAGTACACACGTGTATAATTTAACTATCTTATACGTCAACCAAAAAATGTAAAAAATCCGTAGAAGTGGAAAGCTACTCGGGATCCGTCGTCTTTATAAGATCTCAGGTTAGTTAGACTTTAACAAGTTTGGGTTTGTAAATAATATGCATACTTAGCAGTTGATTTTGACCACTGAACATTAAGTCAGTGAACTTTGAAATTTTATTTCACACCTATTTTTTTTCTACTACATTACTAATTTATTTATTGTTAATGTTACTTCATCTTCGTTATAATATGATTACGTCTGCATATTTTCTACTAAAGGTTCCGTTCTTTAATGGGGCTTGAAGTTACTTTTTGTGATAAGGTTTCAAAGTTAATACGTGATTTATCTATTGGAACTTTTAAGCGACGCGTTAAAGCACAGCTTATAGGATAAATGAATATATTAATGACAAGGACGCCTGGAAATATAAGTGCTGAAACCAGTTCCGCGCAGCTTAAAACTTACTTTGTAATTGCTATATGTTGTTTTAAAAGATGTACTAAGGGGTTTCTTTCACCGTTTTTTCTCCTCAATTTTAAAGCATCTTTTCAAAACAGTAGTAGAAGCAAAAATTGACGTGCATAAGTGTATTTACAGAATATCGAAATAATAATAATAATAATAAAGGATTACACACTCACACCCCGCACTAGGATTGCCTGTGTTGCGGGTGGCATTGCAAACAACATGACATTACAAACACCCATGACCCGAGAGCAAACATTTATCTGTCACGTAAATGTCTGGCCCGGCCGGGAATCGAACCCGGGATTCCCCGCTCGGCAGGCAGGGTCACTACCAACTGGGCTATGGGGTCGTCCATATTTGAATGATTTTGAATGTAAATTTGTAACGATCGTTATCAACACAACCCATTCTCTCAATGCTGAGCTCGAGTATCCTGCTTCTGTCACAAAGTATCATACACACAAAACACAACACACAGTATCACACCCACAAAGTATCTATCTCATAGGTTGGAGTTGTATACAATGTCTAAATCTGCAAAGCCTCGAGCACAGGCGCAGGGTTGTCAGCCTCTCCGTCTTCTATATCAGAACGAACCATGTCGAACTCGACGTACGGCAGGTATCCACCCTTACGCAGTGAACGTACCACCTGCTCGGACGACGCGGTCTGCGCTTTCATTCGTTGTGCGCACTGCTATGGGCTCGAATAACTTGCACGCGTCGGTGTTCCCGGCTACTTATGATGTGGGAGTCATCAAGAGGGGAGTGAATAGGCAGTTATATAAGTTGGTGCGTTCAACATCTCAGACTACATCACCACTTACTATCAGGTGGGATTGTTGTCGAGCGTTAACTTATGTATTTTATATAAAAGAAGTTCGTATTGGCAGCCATCACTTACTTTCAAAATATTGAATAATATATCACGAGTATATCACAAGTACACCGTTTCTCAATGTTTATTCTTTAATATGCACATATGTAACTATGAGAAGGTAATGGTTGGATGATTGTAAGATTGGAATCCCGAATCTCTCACGCCGGAGACCGGTATTCTAACAACTATTCTGTCACTGTTTATTTTATATATAGTACCTATATAAAATTATTTCAGTATAAATCTAACAGCTACTTTTATAATAAGTAGTACGTATCATCAACAACACAAGTGTTATAATTAATTTTATTTCTGTGTTAATTGTACAACAGAAACTGTGCTATTTTTCTATGCACTCGTGGTAATTCTTCTCTGGAAAGCTGCCACATGTGCTCTCTTTTCTAATTTAATCCGCTAGCGTAATTTTGTAGTATTACAATTAGCGCTCCCACAAACGTAAACTTTTTTGAGGCCACAAAGACAAGCGTTGTGTAAATTCATGTAATTATTTTTACGGAAAAAAACTCATTTCTTATTTGCATTTTAAAATTGTTTAAAGTTTGAAGTTCTGGAAATTTATATATTTATTTTTCAACGTAAGAACTGATTTGAAAATATCTATGTGAGATTAATACACTTCGGTGCCGTTTAATCAATTATCATAAAACTGATTACATATATATTTATTTTATAGAGTTTTTTTAAATATTATACATGTGTATGAATCGCCATGAGAATTTGTTTGTATAAGATTACATTTCAGCGCACAGAATATTTTAGGGTTATTCACTAAGCTACAACTCGTCAATAGACAGCGTCATATAATAGGTTATTGTGGATAAATATGAACTAATGATCAGTGGAGAAAGGATAATGTTGTATATTATTATGAGAAAATGACGTTTATTAATACTTCTTAATACATACGTACAAAGACAAAGACAACTAAATTATCATTAGATAGATAAATTATCCAAAATTCCATCCAAACAATGAGACATTGGAAGATACACACGACAACTGTCAGCTAGTAAAGCTACTGAAATTTGATTTAATTTGTCGTCTTTTATTTTTGTATTTCTCTGTACAGAGTTATAAATTCTAGGTAATATACACATTAACAATATTTCTATAGCAGTAATGAATAAACTTAGGAAAGATTTTGTCCGTCGGATTTTGCTACATATTTATAAACATTCCCTTAGTGCTACCTTTAAAATCTTTAACATAAAGGTTTCCAGCAATATTTTATCAAAAATAAAAATATATAGGATTTGTAACATTTAATATCTCTTGGAGTAGAACTGTTTATATCTAATTATAAAGGTTCTAGTTGCAAAGTATTGTTGACCAGTGACACTAATAATGACGTTCCATCAAATCTCAATCAAAATCAAACCAACCAAAATATTACTAATTGGCTACTACCTCTTACTCTGAGTGGCTTTTAGTTTTAGTTATAATTCTTATGACCATGAATCCACGATTTGCCACACTGATACAAAAATACCTACAGGACTATATTTCTATAGAAATAAAAACGCGATATTCATAAAGCTGGAATGCACTTGCTACGCACTTCTATAGATTATAATGGAGCAGAATTGACAGAAAAAAATCTCTTGCTAGGAACAAACCTTAAAAACTCTCAATATAAGAGCAGAAATGAAATTTCAAGGCGCTTTCTTAAGACGTCTTTTAAGGCTGTAATTATGAATTTCTCTTCGTTACGTTCGTCTGGTAAATCAGTAGATTTACAGCGTGAATTATGGGAGAGGCCACTTGTTTTTTTAACGAAAAAAGCTTCCAAATTATTTCAGTCCTGGACTAAGTTAATGAATTGAGTCTTATCTTCTTTTAGATAAGATACTTCTTGAAGGAACTGTAAACGGGGTGAACTTGAAAGTATTATGCTTATCTTATGCTTAGTGACAGTAAACAATTAAGCTAATCGTAAACTCTGATCAAATTCAAATTTGCTACCAAGCTGCTCCTCAAAAACGTCTTAAAATGTTTCTCATTTTAAGGTTTAATATTTAGTAGCTACCGTGAATAAAATTTAAATTGTTATTCTCTATTCTGATCAGAGATTATCTGTGTAACTATTAATTACGTAGGTTTCTACAGCAGACTTCACTTTGCCATTCGTATAGCAAAATGTTTTGAAAGTATCATGAGTAAAATAAAATATAAAATGATATAAAAGAATTTGATTAACTGAAAAACACTTGGTGTCCTTTACCTCACAATCCTTTATTGTTACCAATAAATGTTATTAACTAAGGAGTTACAGGAGTTTCTTTTGGCGCTTCTTCTTATCATTGTTAAAGCACCTTTTTGAAACGGTGGTAGAAGCAAAAAAAATGACGTTCATAAGTGTATTTACAGAATACCTATATGATTAAATGATTTTGAATTTGAATTAAGTTTTAATCAACATTTAGACCCTCTCTCTGAATATTACATAGGTTCACATCACAGTACCGATAGAAGCAGAAGACCCGCTGGTAAGTTCATGTTTAAAATCTGCTTAAGCGTCACTAGGGGTATGTTTTAGTTGTGAATTATATATGATCACGGGTCTTGTGAGAACAAATTTTTAGGTATATACATATATATATATATATATATATATATATATCGCTCGCTGCCGAAGTGACATCGAGTTGACTGGCCTTACATGGCGAACCCTGTCGCCAACGCTCGCAACAGCGAGAGCCTATTGAAAATGAATTAAATAATTTAGACTGGAATAATACACATACATGTACATGTAGAGTATATATAGCGTATATATGGACAATGATATGCTAAAAATAAATTTGCAAATCAATAGCATTCGATTAATTGGTCTACTTGACCTGAACGTAAATTCGAATTGACTTAACGGAAACTCAGCCGAGTTAACTGAACAATTATAAAATCTACAAAATTGAATCAGACATAATTTCAGCTGAAATCGCCGATTTACATACATACGCGATAACTAATTCACAATAAATAGACACAGGTGCGCTCGACTGTACGCGGTGCAATGGTTCGATTAATGTTTATGTGATAGACTGTATATGTTACCAGAAACGTTTTAGTTGATAATTGAGTCATTTATTTTAAAGGCTTTTGCTGGCGAATGTACAAAAGTTGAATTGGATTGGTTTAACGTTAGGGGCAGATGCAGTATTTGTGGAGAATGGATGTTAGTACTCGGGTGAATGTAAGTGAAGGGCTATACACGACTAAATAGACCACTAGACAAATTATTTTTTTTTGTAAGATCAAACGGCACCATAGCCCAGTTGGTAAGGACTCTGCTTGCCGAGCGAGGGGTCCTGGGTACGATTTCCGGCTGGGGCAGATATTTATGTGACAGATAAATGTTTGTATTCGGATCATGGGTGTTCATAATATCATGTTTGCGTATGTCTTGCCACCCGCAACACAAAGAATCCTATAGCGAGTGTATGAGTGTGTAAAGGTTTTTTTATTTTTTATTTTTTTTTAAACTTGCAAAGTATTTTCAAGTTGAAATTTCAAGAAATTTTACAAAAAATATGGGTATAATAATTTACTACGAACAAGATTACTTCGTGCAGCATATAAAGGAGAGCGCGTAATGCATTACCCCGCTCGCAACGCACCCCAACCCCGGCTTGTTGTGACGTCACGAGCAATCAGGCGCGTGTCGAAGGGTCTATCTATTGATAGATATAGTGTTTCCCGAAAATGAATGTTCGAAAGTGTTAAAACAAAATCCATACATGGATTTCATGTTTATCACAGTTTATTTTCCCCAGGTTCACTCGAGGAAAAATTGAAATAGGAGATCCAATAACTGTTTCAAAAAGTGTGATAAAACCTGCCTTTGATATTAATTTATGAAGGAAATTAGAAAAGTAAATCTTTGGTACGCAATACCACAGAAAAGCTTCTTTGTAAGGAACTAGCGTCCCGTCCGGACTTCGTTTGGATTGAACAATTATATTGTATATACGATATACCCTATGTCCATCAGGAATAATGTACCTTTCAAATAGTAGAAGAATTTTTCAAATACTTAACGTGCATTCGCATTACTTTCCGCATAACACACAACTTTACAAAATTCACACTGTCTGTAAAAATTTTAGTATAGATATAATGTAATGTAGATAAATATGTATTCCATACCTTTTGGAATTTCGCTTTACACATGTACATATAAATAGCCTTTTAGCTTTTTTTCGAATCAATATTTAATTTCATTATGTTACATATAAAGTTACCAAAATGCCAAGTTACATGACATCCAGCCGATAGCTTTTGAGGTTTGATTATTTTTTTTGAGTGTAAGGAATGGCTCCATTCATTTTCAAGCTCAATCCAACCTTCTTTCTGATCCTTCCGAACGGTGGACGAAGATATGGTGGAGGGATCTCCAGTTAGGAATCGTTGGATTACCTTCCAACCAGTTTCATCCCGATAGTTACGGTCGAGGGATTGGATATCGCTGGACTATCTTCCAATCAGTTTGATTCCGATAAAATTCGGTGCATGGTATTATTTATCAACCTGGTTACTGCTCTTCTTCTAGAATGACTCAAAGGTAGTGTCACAGAATAACTAAAAACCAGGTCCTCTCCATCAAACGACCGGCAACGTGTCAGTGATGCGTTTGGACTGTGTGTATATCACACGCCAACGGGCAGCGGAGACCATGATACAGACTGTACCCTTGTTTGTCCGCTATGTACGTAAATAAAATAATTGCTGCGATTTAAAAAAGGCAAAGATATTTTTTCAAAGGTATTTTAAAATGTGATTTCATCAATTTAATTTCAAAACTTGTTTATTAATGAAACGCAATACTAATTAACGAAGCGAAGCAACTCGATCGTTTAAATGCATTAATATTTTTTTCTTTCCGCCCTAGTATAGAATTTTCTCGATGGATATTGGATTCGAGCTGCATTTCTGATGAACGAGACTGAATTTTTATATTTTATTGCATATTTTCTATAAATAATATGCTAATGATATCTTCTACTACAAATTAATTTATTAAAGAACATGAAAGTATGCAATGAAGGACACTAATATTATTTTCCTATCGTATACACCGCGTATATATAAACCATAGAATTACTGAGTTTTTCAAATGGAAAACGACATTCAATATATAATTTGTTACTCTTTTTTAATAGTAATAACAATCAAATGAGCATACCGACTCTGTGGTGATAAATGTTTATTATAATACTAGCTGACCCGGCAAAAGTTGTTTTGCCATATAAATTATTAATTATATATATCGCTAATTATAATAATTTTACTAAAAAAAATATGAATTCCTTAACGCAATAGAGTGTACAATATTTTTTGTCATCCCATCTTTAGCTAACACACACAAACTGGATGGTTTGTCCAATCGAGAACATGGTGTGATATGAATTAATGATAAGTTTATTTGAAAATAACACTGAAATACTAAAATGATAATTGTAAATGTTACTATTACGATTGATGCACAAACAATAATAATGGCCGAAAACTGTAGGTAGCAAGAAAAGAGATCTCATCCCTACTCCGCCCTGTTTACTGGGTCAGAAGTGACACCGGTAGACGCCTGGCGGGGATACTACATTATACCTACTAAGAAACAAAATCAAACTTTGTAAATACATTATATATTTTTTCCAAGTCGTAAATCATCTAATATCCGTAACCGAAATTATCCGACCCAATCGGATAATCCGAAATAATTTCATATCCACAACCGTAACCGAAACTGTTAAAATATTATTCATACAGCCGTATCCACATCCAAAACCGAAATTTCATATCCGTAACATCGATAATACACACTACCACGCTAATTCAGTGCGAATTGGATAGTTTAATGACCCAGGTTCGAAAGTTCTGTTGGAAGGCCTGAGATATGGATACCACGATGATAACCACGGATTAACTTGCAATTAGAAGCAGGGAAGCGTTCAGTGTAGCCATTAACAGTTTGGGAAGCCAACTGCGTTCAAAGTTAGTTAACTCAGTCGGGCAAGGAGGATAAGTTAATTTGCTATTTCACAAACCAAAGAAAAAAACCTCAGATATAATTATCAATTTTTTTAATCATATTCACTATATGGAATTGTAACAGTTTGGTTAATTGAATTGTAACTATTGTTATTTCGTGCAATTATTTACATATTAATAAAAAATGTTACAGTAAAACCATCACTACACAATATAATTTCATCAGCACACGGAATGGATTCGCAATTCATTTTAATTTGTGACGGTACGCTGAAATATGAGTTTGACCTGATTTTCTGACTCCGCATGTTTTTCATACTACAAGGAATTCTATTAATAAAGTTTTTCATTATAAAAGTATTCATCTTTGAAGAAGTTATACTCATGACGGTGAGTTCTGGTAACTGACGTACAGGAGAATAGTTCCTGGCTTGGAAAAATATTTAATATAATAAGGATTCTTAAATTATAATTTGGCTCCGTCCATTCTTGCATCCGAGCCAGCTTCCTCTGATAATTGGGCGCCCTCTGTGCAACGGATGCGGTAATGGTAACAGTTCCATTCTTGTGAAGGTCTTCCAGCTTAATCCCGGCAGTACTTCAGCATGATGGTAAGATACCTAACCATCCTAACCATCAATAACCCGCTCTAAAATGAAATAACGATTTTATCTATTTTGGGTTACATTGTTGAAGACTGGGCTGCCAAGCGGGTTCCTCGGTGACGTAACTGGCGTCGTTAATGGCCCCGATCGATAATTATTAAAACAGGCTAGTGTAGTTAATGCTAATCAAATTCTCGTAATCTTGTATGTCCGTTGATACCTGACCTGTTTCATGAGTATAGTACATTAGGCTACACGTTACAGCTACCGGTAATATTACAACTAAAGACAGGTGGCATATTTCACGATCACATTTGAGGTTTGTGGTTGCTATTTAAAGTTTTACATTTTAAGGTTTTACATGATAAATAGGCCTCTTGATAGTTTGCAAAAAAATTCTTGAGGTTCAAGTTGTAGTAAACTAGTTTGATGATAATGAAGTAGTGGTGACGTTGTCCTCTACCGGGGCTATGAGATTATAGCTGCCATGATCTGTGTACCCCTAGGAGGCGCTGCAGGAGGCAGGAGATCAGAAATTTGGGGTTTGAAAGTAACCTTACTCAGGTGCGCATTCCTCTTCAGAAATTCACACCGCTGGTCATTAGTAGTATTAGGCCTCGGGCAGTTACACAATTAATTTTGCATTGGATGTATCTGGCCTGCCTGTGGCAGTTGACCGAGGCATATTCAAACTTTTGACATCAGTGGTACTGGGGCAAGAATTTGCCAGTCTTTCATGCACAGAAAATCAATGTACAGCAAATCGTTCATCACATAGAGGCGAGTGAACTATTGCTAGTTCATGAGCTCCAACTTTACATGGAAACCAGATCCGGGGCACCTGTGTTTACCCTAGATATATTTTGCAAAGCGTGCAGGGAAACCCAGGCTTCACAATGCCTTCATGATCAGGCTCAGGACTGTGTCGTGGAGAGATCTGACATGCCCACTTTCGTGGGCTTCTCGTCTAGTTGTGTAATACCACTACGACATATCCTAGAAACCTCCGACATATACGCCTGGACTTCCTTGAACTCCTCTGTAGAGGATGCTGAAGTTCCGGATTGGTGAAAAAGAAAAGACGACAAATATGCTTGGTTGAAACCGTTTTCGGATATATTTGGGACGATCGTTGAAGTAAAACGTTTGCATGCGAGCGTGGGCCGTTGCAGAGAGCAACCCAAAATCTTTTTCTACAATTGACATAAATAGATGACTATCATAGACTAGGAAAACATATAGGTTCCTATCGGTCTCCAAGTATATTCGATGAAATATATTTTATTTTACTTTATGATAAATCACACTCAGGTAAGTATTAGCTAAATATTAAAATTATTATAATTATTCCTTTATTTAATTACTAGATTTTAGGTTTCATTATTTTTCAGGTGCAAGCTCGACGGACAGCACAGAGCAGGTAAGTACTTAGATATGAGTTTATTTAAGTAAATTATTAAGTAATATGTTATGTGTTTTTTCAGGTCATGGAGACGGGTTTATCTGTCGTCAACATCCTCTGTCGTCTCGAGGAAAAAAAGCATTCCTTTTCCGAATGGACGCGAATTCGATTTGCGTCCCACAGTGTCTTAAAGTGGCGCTTGGCCACGACAGGGGGTTACCCCGATTTCGGTGTTGTTACCAATTGAGATCCGTGAGCGTCAGTATTGAGGGTTGGAGCGGCATACAACTGCCGGTGGCATGCGGAAACGAAGCCAAAAAAGCAGTATCGAAGGAGAATACATTACTACTTGTAAGTTCACAGGTGAGATAGGTAAAACAGTGGTTGTAATTGTCTATCCGTATAAGGGGCAAAAGAGGATACTGTTGAACCCGCGACGACGGCAGTTATAACCACGAATAAAGTGTGAGAATTGTTTACTTAATACTCTACTAAAAGGCTCAACACGCGAAAATTACACCTCTTTTCAGTGTTGTAAAGACATTAAAGTCTGAATATTTCATATTTTTGAGTAATGACCTACATCACGGTAGCTCGGTCGACCATTTAAACAAAAAGAAAAAAATTAAAATAATGAAGCCCTGATTTATGGTTCTCATTCATATCCGCACATAATGGAATGCGTAGATTATTTTTTTATTTTAATTGCCGACAAACGAGCATACGAGCCACCTGCGACCACGAGCATAAGTGGTCACCGTCCCCCATGGACATCAGCAAGAGAAAATATATCACTGATGCGTTGTCGGCCAGCAAATGAGAAGAAGGTAAGAGAGAAAGTAATGAGTCTAAAGTCCCCAACCGAAACACGACGAGTCGTTTAGCGGCTGACGCAAGCAGGAGATACGTATGTAGATATCCAGGCAGGCTTCACGGAAATTTAAGGTAAATATCTATAACTCTACTTTATTGCCAACATATAAAATTCCATAACATCTTCATATTCGTCGTACTTTTAAATAATAAGTTGAGTGAAGATTATAATGTTCATTATGTATTTTAAAATACTACTAAAACAACGGCAGTTGATGAAGTCCATACTCAGTGCACCACGCCCGGTAGCCCCGTTATTTTTATGTACCGAAACTTGTAAAATAATTCACCGCTGAATTCTGTAGAATAAAATCTTTGGCAAGTAAGTAAATAAAATCTGTAGCATAATTATACCATCTGAATTATACTGATTAAATCCGTTTGTTATCGTGTCGTCCGATGCTCAGCAGTGTAGACCACGAGCAGGATGGTTGGTCCACGGCTGGGTGAAGTAATTTTTAGCCAACCCTTTTACTGATGTTGGTATTTCATTATCTACTTCAAGTTGGCATTGACACGAGTGATGAGTAGAAGCCCAGTTGAAATTAACCTTTAAAATAAAAGACACTTTAGATGTAGTGAAAATTTCCCGACGTATACGGTTTCGTAATGTTAATGTAGGCTATTTTCTGTTTCTTGTGGAAATTAAGTGTTTCTATCGGTAGTCCATGGTAAGGAACTGATAGAAGCAGGGTCGCCATGGGGTGTGCGAGGTACGGAGGGTAACGGAATAAGTAAAATACGTGCTACTGTGACCAAGGTTTAGACTAAACGGACCAGACTAAAAATATGACATTACAAAGTACATACATACATATTATACACACACTTCAACCACCATAGTATGTCTCAAAATTTTCAGATCAATAGAATCAGAATAGTTTTTTGTAATGTACCCTCAAAATCAGAATAACTTCATTTACGGAAAACTCTTACGTCCATTATTGATTTTATATATGAATATACCTATATGTGTATATAACTTTTCCATTCAGTAAGAAACAAAAGTGGATATGGCATTCAAAGAGACAGATATTGTGATCAACTAACAATTTAGTTTTATCGTGAATATACGTAACTGTTTAAAAATAGGACATAAGAAAATTCTTAATATACAAAAAGGTCAGTCAGTCTATAAGAGAAACAACTTGTGAGTTTGCTTATCTGGAAATGTACGGAAGTAAGAAACTTGTAGCGGCCCTTACCATCGTTCTCTTTTAATATTACATTTTTTAACCTTACTATGTGGAAGAAATCTATATTAATATAAAAAATATAATGTTGCTATTTCTGTACATTTTTTTAAATTGAAGCAAGTAGGTAAGCTTTGTTATCGATGTAGAGACTAAAACATTATTTACTTTTGTCTGTCAGCATGTTTGTGTATCCGTGTCTCTATGTTTGCCTGGTCGTCTGTCTGTGCATGTATCATGCAGGAATCACTTAACATCTTTACCTGACACATAGCATATTTGTAACTTGTATAATGGGACATTATCTGGGATGTCTTATGTCGTGGTTATTGGATCTATTCCTTCGAGCAGGAAGTAAAAGTTACTAAATATATTGTGTTAAGAGTGTGGTTGAAAATGTTCTAGCAGCGTTTCTAATTCATATAATTCAGAAAACCAATTGCTAAAATAAAAAAATTGGATAAACATAAAATTTACTGTTTGCCTAATAATAATGAAAACATTCGATTTTTGTGACGGTCCTACAAGTATTTATCAGCCAAGAATTTGACTAAAACGCTGACATAATTATTCTATGCGCTGATTAAGACAGCCGGAAGACACACTATTGGATATAACATGTGTATGTGGCAGATAAACTAAGTCTTAGGTGGGGGATGGAAGTGATTTATTACTTTTATTCTACCACACTTACGAATATTATTTTTAAATGTGGATCACTCTTCTATTAGACACGGGAATGTTATTCCAGTTCTGTGCAGTGACAACGAATAACGACGCAAATCGCGTCGTCCGTACAGACGGTACGTTCACTATGTCTCGACGTGCAATGGGTACCCATCAGTACGTCCATCCGCACAAGCCGTTGTGCGTTGTACGAACAGCAATCAGGGAATTATCCAACAATTTCTTATGCACATTCCAAAATTAAACCTGCAGAAAACTGAGAAGCTGGGAACCCTTACGCCTGTGCCCTCTTTGCACGCCTCTGTCGAGTACGAAGCTACGCCGTGTAATGTGGGATTTTTACCGCACGAAAACCCCCCTCGGTGACCTTCCTCAGCGCAATGTACAGGATTCCAGGTGCTACAATGGAACGCAACCGGAGTCCAGAGCGCGTGCCCCGCCGGGCTCTGCTCGTGATAAGCCTTCCCATATCCCCCACCTTCTGGTATGCAGCCACGCATGCTGCCGTTCTTCCCTGGATCGCTGACTGGACCCTAGCCGCCCACAACCCTGGAAACCCCTTTTTAGTCGCCTTCTAAACCCCTTTTTAGTCGCCTTCTACGACAGGCAGGGGATACCGTAGTCCTATTCTGTACCCGAGAACTTAAGCTTTGTATTCAACTCCTAACAATTGAAGACAGCCAGTACATTCCAAGGATACATTCTGAAGAGTAGAAGCTAAGATGAACGGACTCCCCTGGGCGCTGAACTCATCATAATGTATTATTTTTATTAATTATATTATCAATGCCCCTCGGCCATCTTCGTATTTCTTCGTCTTCTTCTATTCGACGGTTTTTGCGTTGTATACTATACGTATTCTAAGACGTTGTAATATCCTACATGTGTGTTTAAAAACTCAACGATATTCTATTCTCTGTTTGTTTCCATTATCTTTTTCCGTAGTAGGACAAGCTAGAAATTGTTATCGTTAGTTCGAATGCCGCGTTGTTTGGCGCCAAGCACGACGATGGACGTATCTCCTGATGTTTCATTCTTTGTTTTATCTTCACGCTATTGAGAACTTCTGACAGATTTGTAAGGCGATTTCGTTTGCTCTTATTTCGAGTCACATTATTTGTTATTTATGATTGTCAGAAAATACATAATAGAATTTGAGGATTAAAATGAATATTGTAGACGTATAATAAATAATGAACTTACTTATCAAAATGATTATTTTTATTTTTATTTTTACATTTAAAGTTCCCATTGATGATACAGCCGACATATATACATACCGACATACAGCAGACAGCTGCTCATCGACATAAATCGAATTAATATTTGTCATGTAATTTGAATCATATGTTTAGTTTATGTAGGTCCTTAGAAGAACAATGTTTCTAAAGTCCTAACTGTTCCTTACGTATTAACTGATTTGACGACCCCGTAGCCCAGTTGGTAGTGACCCTGCCTGCCGAGCGTGGGGTCCCGGGTTCGATTCCCGGCCGGGGCAGATATTTATGTGACAGATAAATGTTTGTTCTCGGGTCGTGGGTGTTTGTGATGTGATAATTGTGTATGTACATGCCACCCGCAACACAGGGAATCCTAGTTCGGGGGTGTAAAAAAAAAAAAACTTTTGTGGTGTGGAAGTGAAACTTAAAAGAAAATAAATTACAAAGTTGTCAGCAGTACCTTAGTCTTTGTTCTATAATAGTAAGACTTTCGATCACACTAATTAAAATGAGTTCAGGGTCCTCATTACTTTCCCTATAATAATCGCAATCCGAATGGTCCATGTTCTATAAATCCCTGTTGTTGTTTTAACCTAAATTTCCTATAGCTCTCTTGGTCAATAGTATATTAACGGTGGCTTGTTCTTTTCATTAAGTGTGAACGCCATTCGAGGACCCTTCTCCCTCATCAGTTATTAGTCTTTTAAACACTTTACTCGACCCATTGTCACTTTATCATAATACTGCCGGATGTCTTTAAATACTCTATGGAGTTTCGTCTCTTACTTTTTGTTTTAACATTATTGAATTTAAATTCCATTTCAGATTTTAATATTTTCGTTGAAAAATGTCAAAGGAACATTTTTTATTCCTGTATTCATTATTCGCGTTTCACTACAAATGCGTCGTATTCCTGTTTCTGATTTATTTATGCGATCCGCGTATCTGTGTCGATTGGAATATGTACGTTTAAATGTTTTACTAAGTGCCACTTATCTGCTTTTGTAAAATATGGCGCACGTTAAGTTTAAATGTTTGCTCAATGTACAACAACATTAAATGCACTATTTTTAGAAAACGAAATAAGTAGGACGGAGATTTCAGTGCCAGGAGTAGGTGATCTACACGATTGTTCAAACTAAGTAACCCTTTGAAACATTATTCATGTCATTTGCAATCTACCATGTCGATAAGGTATGACTTGGTAGACTTCAAACACCTTTCAGAATATCTAATAATTAAATTAATAATGCTAGCTTTGCCTGATTATTTAAAAACAATGAATGAAATAATTAAATTCTAAGACTTAATAATAAGATATATATGAAAAAATATAAACCGATTTTAATACGGATAAGTAAAAATTGTACAGTAAAAAGTGAAGAAAGCACTGTATTCTACATGTCTAATGCACATTGCATTATGCTGTGAATATTATTTTATTATTATTAATATTTAATTATGGATAAAATATTAAATAAAATAACCGAAATTATGTAATACATTTGCATAGATTATTAGATAAGCAGGTCCAATATGCCGATTTTTTTTACGTGAATCTACTCATAAATATTTTTATTGATTAAAATATTGATAGCTATATCATATAGCATTTGTCTATCAATTGAATTGACTAAATGTTTAAACTTATTAAAATGTACAATTAATTTATTGATTAACGATTGGTGTCCGCTATTCGATTTAATTTATAATGTATTTTAAAATTTTGTGGATTTTACAACTCACTATTTTCGTATCGTTGTATTTTTTGTAGATTTAGTAGATTGAGTACAATATGAATAAATATAATTTTACACAAAATATATTTATATTTGAATAAAAATATAGATACACGATAAATATATCATCTGTACGAGTGAGAAATGTTATAATAATAATTAAAAATAACTGAACCACAGTAGATCAGTTTGGTAATTTTGAAAACAAGTGAACAACTTTTTTTATCAAAGGTCGGTAAAAGTCGGGTATCTACCAGCTGACTAGTAAGATGTGAATATGTAATAAAAATCATTGTAGCCAGAAATACGTTCGTTTTCGTTAGTCTCAAATTATAGCCATTTGACCCAAAACGCAGCACTAAAACAACATATCTGTCCAATATCGAGCTCCATAAATGTTTTTAACGACCTCATTCGAACCAAAGCTTTATTTTTGTTCGTAAGGAACTAGACACATTACACGTCGAGACTTGTGTTCGACAATCTTAGTATTTGTAATTGATTCCAAAATTGAGGTTTTATTCCTAATTTGTGAATGAACACTTATTCACTTTTCTGTGTCATTTGGTTTAATTTTCCCTGTACTGTTTTTGTTTTAAATCATAGATTACAAAATTTTATAATTTGGTATAAAAGAATTGTTCACTCAAAATCATGTCATCGTTAAACAGAGATAACTGTCTCCGTGTCTGTGAAATAGAATGACGCAGAGAAATAGAGAGCTGTAGAATATATTCTGAATGTTTGAAACATATGTATGTTTATATTGATATATAAGTAATTTAATTCAATTCAATGATATATTCAAATATATACAAGTCATACAATAAATTTTCATTACTTAATTTACGGATTTTACCTACTTTCTGTGCATTTATAGATGGGTCAAAGCACTATCTACATCGTCAATATTTTATTTGTTTATTTTTGTTTGAAATAATAAAGATGTTTTGTAATCAGCAAAAGTACATAATTGTTCGCATATTTGTGGACAAATCGTTTACTACATGTAAACGAAAATTTTACGACAACAATCTCTCCAAATGGTATGTGATGTTAAAGTATAAGATGTTGAACGCACTAACTTATAAAAGCTTTTTCACTATCCTCTTGAAGATTTTCAAGTTATTATTTTTCTACCCTCATTTTAGCTCATATTCACAACACGCCCCGTATAAAGATTTAATGCTAAAATTTGAATATGAACGATAGAATTGTTTCAGGGATAGTAATAAACTAATTAAAGTTATTCACAAAAAACCAAAAGCCATCAATATTTTGATGTTCTTGAATTCTTCTTTTTGACGAAGATGTCTACAAGACCTCCTTTTTTGACAATCAGTTTCATTCACGACAGAGTTACAGAGTCTTCTTGAATTCAGTGATCTGAAGAATACAAAACAATGCAGCATTAATGTGTAGTTGGCATTATCGCTATAAAAGCTAATAGACAAACACATCGTACTATAGAAACAAAGAAATAAAAAACTATTCGTCGAGGCGAAATTTCGTTAAATGCCAACGATTTTATCGGAGGTACGTTCGATTGTAGTTTCGTATCATGCATGCGCCAAAACATTTAGCTGTGAAACTAAGTTAATACTCTGTTACACAATTCTAAGTTATCTGCAGATGGATGTTATAATTTGACTGCATTCACATTTGTTTTTCAAAAATAATTGATTTATTTATCTTATGGCAATAGTTTTCGTCAATTGAATTGAAACCAATTTTCTCTACTCACAAGTGCACCCCATTGACAAACGTGAGGGACAATGTACAGTCTATTGTTGAGTCATTGCCTGTAACATTCAGTGAAATGCCTATGGTACACATGCTTGCCGATCAGATTGTTTACCTACTTGTCTAGTTAACGCCACATTTGACAATTTTTAGGGTCTATTTTTATTCATGTTTCTTTATAATACTTCATTATCTATGTTACGAAATGTACATATTCCCACGATTACTGTTTTTTATCGTCAGTGGTTTAGATTGTACGTTAATAGGATATCGAAAGATAAATTTGAACTCTCTTGATTGCTTGGATTGCTAAATCAGAAAATCTTTTACAATAACCATCCCTAATTCTAATCAAGCGTAAACCGCCAATCCCGGGATGCCAGAACATTTCGACATTAATTCGTGTTCCGTAATGAGAATGCCGAAAGTTAGGGCTATTTGCATCAGAAAGGACCGGCGTTGGACGTTCTGAAAGTTGCCAAATTAAAATTAAGATTTAACGTATCCGACACTCCCAACCGTCACCCTTTCGGTTTTGTTGAAAAAACAATTTGCCTTTGTAATATGAAAGTTTGGCGGATTGCTCACCTTGGTGTGGAAATTTGATTTTTTTTTTAATGATATGGAAATATAAAAAGGCTTACAGTTGACTTGGTGAAAGTCTAGTGTAACACGTGGGTTGTGTAAGTGAATCAAACGACTCAACGGTT
Organism: Megathymus violae; assembly: GCA_003671415.1. NCBI lineage: Eukaryota > Metazoa > Arthropoda > Insecta > Lepidoptera > Hesperiidae > Megathymus > Megathymus violae. Next base: position 266,288 of record PDGT01000098.1, on the reverse strand, counting down.
ATCTTTGAAATCCATGATAGTATTGCAACACGATATAATGTGACAAGCAAATTGTGTTGTTTAATTACGAGGGTAGATCCGCTGAATTTTAGTGGGTATTCCACGAAATTTTCTCAAAGCTAACTTGACCACGTCGGATAGGGGCTTAACCCTGGCATGATATATAAGCTCAACTCAACATAAATTATTAAATTAACGTAAAAATAATAATTAATATTTAGGACCTCATCCGGCGAAACTGAATTACTACAGGTCAGTTTGTTCGAGCGATACGATTGATGTGACATTCTCTAAATTATGCTACGTAAATAAACAACGGAAAATGCACGATGACATTCGTTATATTCCAAAGTAAGGTTTGCGTTGAGTTAACTTTAGTACGGAAACAGCACCACGTTAATGTTGCTTTAACTTTAGCAAAAACTGCTTTAACTTTAGCCGAAGCTGAAATCCACGTCACCTGAGTGAAAATTTAAAACTAAGTTTGGCAGCCTAATGCCTTTTGCACCTAATTTATGCGATATACATGGAATTATACCTGCTTTTAACACAACGAAAAGTTATTTTCACGAGGTAAGTAATTAATGAAATTTATAAAAACCACTATGCGGAGAGATTTTAATGAGCGTTTAAAAGATTTTTCCAGTTCCAGTATCCGCGGTAGCCCATTTAGTTATGAGTGTAGCGATAAAGTCAGCTTTTGGAACTTCCTCTGAAATTCTTACGGTATCTGTACAAGGTGATAAAGTTTATTAAAATGTTGATTGCAAAGTTGGTAATTGATGCAGTTCATCTACTACCTACCGCTACCACCCTCTTGAAATGCTGTTCGTGTTGTTACGGATGTTGACGAGCGGCCGTCAGCATTTATATAAAAAAGCACACAAAAACTGTGTCCTAAAGTGGTCCTCCTAAAGCAAAAGAAATAAATAATTTGTTGCAGATAGCTATTACTTTTATGTGCATTATTTATTTAGTAGGGAGCACCGATGCGGGCAAGCTATTCCAATACTTTGCAGCGCGCATGATGAATGACGACGCAAACCGCGTCGTCCGCACAGGCCAGATGTTCAGGATATAAGGATGGCTTTTTGTCATATGTCAGGTTGTTCGATGGAGGAACGGCAACGGGGGTAATTTTTTTATACAATTCCTGCGCATACTCTCCAAATATCCTATATCCTCATCCTATAGAAGGCTGACAGGCTAGCAACCCTATGCCTGAGCTCTAGATACAATGAGGCGGTGATCGATATGGTTTTGGTAAGCCATACCAACGTTCGGGGTTCCGAATAACTTCCAATCATTAACCAATTAAAATATAAACATTTAAATGTAGATGTGTTTCTTTCGTGCCAAGAAGTTAATTTGCCGTATAAATTTTCTATTAATAAGCGGCTTCAGTCCGAGGAGCGCTGTTGGTGAAATAAAATGGAAATTTATACCTCGTACAAGGCGCAAGCCAAAACAACCTCTAACGAGACGTCCAGAGACCTTTATTTTTCCCCCTAATTTAGCGTAATAAATAGAATGGAGCCCTTCTTTATTCTCTAGATGCTTAATAATGAGAAATGCTCTGTTGGAAAATTATATTTTTAGGGTGAAAGTATAAACAATATAATTATATTAAAATCACACCGAAATATGTACTGCTTTGAGCACAATCAACAGCAAACACAAGCACCGCGATTTGCAATTCCAAAAAAAATTAGTACAGTTAGACCTGCATTTACGTTGCAATTTAATGCGAAATGGCATTGCTGAGATAACATTGAGAAAGTGAGGTAAGCGCACACGCAACTTTAGGTTACAATAACGATTATAAACTTTTGAAGTAATTAACATACTGCTTAAAAATATATGCATTATTGGATAGTAAATAAATAAATAAACGTTTATACACTTACACACACGGACTCGGATTCCCTGTGTTGCGGGTTGTATGGACATACACAATTTTTTTACATAAGTTAATGCTTAAATTCAAATTCAAAATCATATAGGTATTCAGTAAATACACTTATGAACATCATTTTTTTGCTTCTACCACCGTTTCAAAAAGGACAACAATCCCACCTGATGGTAAGTGGTGATGAAGTCTAAGATGGTGAACGCACTAATGTATAAATAGCCTATTCACTCTCCTCCTGAAGACACCCACATCGCATGTAACCGGGAACACCGACGCGGGCAGGTTATTCCAGTCCTTTGCAGTGCGCATAATAAACGAGGATTCAAACCGCGCGCCCGTGCAGGTGGTAGGTTCACTACGAAAGAGTGGATACATGCAGTACGTCGAGTTTATCGATGGAGGAACAACATCACAAACACCCATGTCCCGAGAACGAACATTTATCTATCACATAAACCTGCCATAATTGCCCATAAATTATAATTTATACTACTGCGAGCCTACGAAAAATCTAAGTTCTTAAATGTCTACTAAAGGGGGGAGTATTTAGGGGGTACGTGGCTCTATCCATCCTTGAGTCCAAGCTAACATCCCCTGCTCGCGGTACACCCTGCTGAACAACGGACGATGGTATGGTAAACAGGCCCTCCTGTTGGAGGTCGCTGGTCCCTGTACCACCCAGTTTAATCTCGACGGTACTTGTATGTTAGTAAGGTATTTTACAGGACTGGCTAGCTACCATCCTCCTAAAATCGACCGTGAAATGTTTTATACGTGTTTCGGCTGTAATGTCGGAGAATCGGTAATTATGGGGGTTTCTCGCTTCCTCTTCTGACGGCAACACTTCGGTGATTCCTTCGATGTTAGTGAAGTTTGGGGGCGACGGTGACCACTTACCATTAGGTGGATTGTCTGATCGTTTGGCTACTAGTTACGTAAAAAAATTAATCTACAAATATAGTACTACTATTACGATATAAGACGATATAGGTACATTTACATACTGAATTTTAATTCATTCGAGTGCGAATTAACCGGTTTTATTTAGAAACCATTTTGATACGTAGCAGTTTATACAAAGTAATATTCTTCGTAGGTTAGTGGTGCGAACGTTGATCTTCAGGATGGGAGACTCTAGTTCGAACTCTGCACACACCTCTGATTTATCAAATTATATGCGTATTACGAATTAATTATCACTCGTTCCGGGTGAAAGAAAATATTGTGAGGAAATCTACATACATGTGAGTTCTACATTTGTCAAAGGTGTATGAAGTCTATCGACCTGACGTGGCGGATCGTAGAGCCTGACATGGTGACAGGTTCCGCACAGGTTTAAGCTTTTGTAATTACCGTGAGTTGTTTAAAAGATGTGCTCAGGAGTTTCTTTTGCCGTTTCTTCTCCTCAATGTTAAAGAGTTTTCGAAACGGTAGTAGAAGCAAAAAATGACGTGCATAAGTGTATTTACATAACACCTGCATGATTAAATGTATTTGAATTTAAAAAGAAATTTAATTTGAATTTAATGCATATTCGCCTTAATGAAAGTAGTAAGTAGTTAGTTAATTCCTGAGTCAATTCAATCTTACAATTATATATTGCCAGAAAACGTGATGATAGAATAGGATTATGCATTGAATATAGAACAATCAAGAACGAATCAAAATTTATTTAATAATCTCTGCGTAATATTTGAACAAACAGGCGAATAGAGTGAATATAAGAATATTTCCAGATATTTTGACGTTCGCATATGTTTTCCTACATCTAATACTAGTTCAGATTCCAATAAACTTAGTATACGCGTATATTTGGGGAGGGCGGTGGGTCCTCTACGGATGGAACGTTGTTGGAATAATTCTTATATCGACGCCAGCTTCGGATATACTTAAATGTATTTGGAATAATTTGTAATAAATATTATTTATTTAGATTTTTATTAGTGTAACTGAATTCATTTGTATTTTTTTATGTAAATAGTCATCAATCGAGCAGACAGGCCAACTCATAATAAATGTGGTCACATCTTCAACACCCTAGTTATCAGTGACGGTTTGCCGGGTAAGATGGCAGTGGAACCACATATTATTTAACAAATTCGTTTTTTATAGCAAATTAAGGTCAAAGTTCAAAGTAAGTAAGTAAATCAATTCAATATTCCTACGGCCCAATCAGTCAAAAACAGAAAATCAGCTCTGTGATTTGATACGCTAATAAAGGTGATATACATATATTGATGCGTCACGGTATGTATACAGCCTTTCACCCGGAATGTCAGTGCACGCTTCGCTTGACGGCCTAAATTGTAGGCAGGTCATAATGTATTTCCGACGTATACACGGACAGACAACACAACTAGGTATTACTACCGAACGCAATTTCATGCTTGCATGGAACCAAATTAGTTTTTACACTTCATTAATAGCTCCAAGTTTGTTGGAAAATATTTGTTTATTATTGTCTCTTTCATCAACTGTTCATTCCTAGGTCGCTGAAAGAGATTTCTTATAGAAATAAGCAGGGCCTTTGTACAAAATTTCTTCTTTAATTTTTTTATGGTAATAGCCGACAAACGAGCAGAGGAGCCACATGATGGTAAGTGGTCACCGTCGTCCATGGATATCAGCAAGACCGAAGGTATCACTGATGCGTTGTCGGCCAGGAAATTAGAAGAAAGTAAGAAATTACTGGTTCTCAAGCCCCCAGCCGGAATATGACGATTCGTTTGGTGAATGATTCAAACAGGAGGGTGGTAGCTAGCCAGGCAGGCTTCACGGAAAAATAATAATACCAAAAATTATACTAATAATACCAAAAATTATATTAATGACTTTTCGAAACGGTAGTACCAGTATAAGCAAAATTTGATGTGCATAAATGTATTTACAGAACACCTATATGATTAATTGATTTTGAATTTGAATTTGTATTATTCTGGGCTGCCCCAATACGGCAATACTATTGAAATATCAACGAAAACAAAGTCGTGGATCTTCGTTGGTGTAATATAATTTAATTCTATCTATATATAACGTAGCAGAAGTAAGTTTTACTCATGTCGTACGAGTAGTTGCTGCCCTGTTTGGTGATAAATAGATTAGCCTTCTTTCTTACTTCTCTCTTTGGTGGTCGGGTTTATTACAAAGTAGACCTTCAGGACCTGGAGTCGTCCGCAGGCACGAGGAAGGACCTCGGTTGGATAAGGCCAGAATTAGTTGAAAAAATTTATAGTCAAATTACTTGAATCCATCGTAATGGTGGACGGAGTTAAAAATGTGATTGCGGTCAGGAATTTTTTTCATTATGTTAGGATTTGAGAGCATGTTGGTGTTAACATCAATTGTTATCGTTAAGTCTTGTCATACACATTTTGTTTAACGCCTTTCCGTGTCGTATTTTGATGTGGTGGCGGTACGTGGGGTTCAACCAATCTACTTTGAAAGAGACTACTCGTGACCCGTGATAATAAAGTAGCTTCAGTTATTATCACAGATAAAATTAATTACCTGTTGTATATCTGGTTGGAGTCTGGTGTTAGTAGTTAGGTAGTTTGTAAAACGATCTGTGCGCACTAATATAAGTGAGCGCATATTTATTAATATATTTAATGACTAGGTCGCGAAAATGATTAAACAGATGTTATATAAAATGTATTTTCAATATTGTCAGCATTCTATAAAATATCAAACTAATTGTTTGTTAGAAATTTTTAAAGCTACATTTTTAAAATTGTTTAGTTATTAATTTGACCACCCTTGTAAGGTAAACCTTGTAAGGTAACCTAATGGGGTAAAGGTTTACAGTCCTAAATTGGACTTATTTATTTCCGAAATGCTGTATTTCATGAAATTGCTACCGAATACATTCATTTCATAGTATAAATAATAATAATATTCAATCCATAGTATATAAATACACGCATTGGCTTCCTCCTATAGTGTTTATAAAATATAATAATGACAAATTTAAATTAATAAATATATTACAAGTAATCACTTGATTGCCAGTATCCTTCAAACTTCGGTGTTTTCTCTTGTTTGTAACACACTATCAACATATCGTGTTGAACATCTGTAGGAATTTTAATAAATGTAATTATTTACCAATTTATCTCCTTACATATCACTAAGAAAAAATAATGTACCGTAGTCTTTTTTTAATACGATAAGTTACTGCTTGACAAGAATCGCAATTGGTAAGTGGTGGTGGAAGTCTAAGATGTTCCACGCATTAACATATAAAAGTCGCAATAGTACGCACTGCTATTACTATCCATGTAAGGTGAAATGTTTTTCAGGTTTCAACGTTTTTGTCACTCTTATATATTGTTACTTGTTGGAATGCGAGGGACCATGAAATCGCCAAAATAGTTATGCGAATACTTTACAACCCTGACACACTCCAACACTAATAAACATTCGCAATCGCACTCGTAGGTCGCAGTTGTTTTGCTTCTCAGAGAGATATTAACACTGCTTCCCTGGCACTCTACACGTCTTTCTCGTCAATTCAATAATCCTCCGAAAACAATAGAACAATATATGACACAGTAAGTAAAAATAAACCTGTGTATTTTATATTCGGTCTTACGAACATGATATAACGGCAAGAGTCGCCTAATGTGCTCGAGGTACATACTTCTTATTCGTACGCGGAATTTTTATGGCATCTATTGTTTTTCGCTAACCTTCGCAAATCTTTGTAGCAATATCATAACGATGTTTGCTTCTCGCTCGGTACGGGACGATTTCTCAGTTATTCGTGTGTTACAGGATTTACACCCAATCCAAAACCTAAAAGAAAATCTTTTTATCATTTATATCGGTACCGGAAAATTAAACAAATAAGTAATATACTAATTTCGAAAATATAAAATATAACGAAACTTTGAGAGCTGATATAAAAATGTTAAATTAACCGCAAAAATACGTTGCAAGAAAGTTTCTGCATAAAGCTATTACAGTCATAAAGTCAAGTTAAATAAATTGAATAAAAACTAGAATAGCCATGGAAATAGTTTTATTCAAATAGTACCATTTAATACGAGAAAAATTTCCGGAGAAAATTCGCTGCCTTTGAAATTGAAATCTAGACAAAATTTCTTGGCTTTATAGTTGCAATTTTATGACTATCGGCGACAAAACGATAAATAATCAGCGGTGTGATATTGTCACGATTTTATTGCAGTACACAAGTAAGGTATTCTGTAATATTGTTTTATTTAAATAACTTGATGGTCAGTAGTCATCGCGCTATAGAAGTTTGTAGCACCAAAATCATCACTGACCCGTTGTCAACTAAGAAGAACGAGGACCGCTATATACTTGGTTCTCCAACAATAAAACAGGAGGGTGGTAGCTAGCTAAATAGGTGAACACAATGCATAACAACCGTAGGGATTCATCCATCCATCCATCCATCAGCCTTTGGAGGTCCACTGCTGGACATAGGCCTCCCCTAACTTGCGCCACTCTGATCGGTCCTGAGTCCTCTGAATCCACCGGATGCCCGCCAGGAATAAAAACCGTAGGGAATAGCTAGCTGGTATGGTGACCCGCCAAACCCAGCGACCTTACAGCGTTTACAGTTTAATAGATGATTCAAGGTAAATCTGAATTTAAATAAGTGACTCGGAGTTTTAGGGTAAGATTTTTGTAACGAACAAAAAACACTATTAAGACTTTTAAAGCAGAAAAAAGAACAAAATATTCGATTTTCTATAGGTTATATCTATATAATGATAACTCAATAGTTTGAACGTCAGAGAATACTTGAATTTAATCTTTGCACGCATCTATAACTATGCAAATGATGTGTGTATTAATGACATACTTCAGTGAAGGAAAACATTGTTGGGCTATCCCGAACCCCGAAGCTTTCTTATCAAATCTTTTTGTTATCAAAAGTTATAAAGTATGTCAATGTTAGTCTGCGGGCTGGTTACTGACTTGGTTAGCTCGACGCACTAATTGTTTGTCTTTTCAACTCCCGTACGGAAAATAAGTTCGTGTTTACTTTATAATTCAATCTAATTCAATACCATTTCATTATACCCTACAAAATCAAAAACCCTCGCTATTAATTTAAAAATAGTAATGTTAACATAGCGTTGTTAATTTCATTTATTTAGGATAGGATTGTTATTTATTTATATGAGCAATGTAACATATATTTAATAAGGCGAATTTAATGTGTATTATGTAATTTGTGAGAGAGATATCGACGAGACGTCACCGATAATTGAAGACGGAGATTCATATAATGAAATAATTCTCGGAGCGTACAGAAATCGCGTGTTTGTCAAGTCATATTGACTCATCCACCGTGAAATATATACTTGAAAATATACGTGGATTATAGATATTATTATGACGATGGACATGCATTGCAAATATGATCACACAGGAACTGGACAGTATCGTGTTTGTGGATCAGTCAGTGTTATGACATATTAAAATTCATCTTCAGAGTTTAATAGTCGTTCGTCTGTGTTCAGACATTACCTATTTTAAAGCTACAGTTAGCTGCGAGGCAGATTAATTTGAACTATTTTTTATTCATTCTCGTATTTTTTATCATTTTCTGGTATTATCTTACTGGATTTTTCTACTGGTTTGTTTAAGAATAAGAAAGGTAAACAAATTTTTTTAATAAATATAATAAGTAATAGTGTTGAGACTTGGACTTTTCCAGAAACATGGGGAGGTTCTGGATAACTGTTCTTCGAAGGGGCACAACTAGATTATATTGACTCGTACCGGTTAAAACCCCGAATTTCCTGTGGCTGTGTGTCCATGCCATAACGATAGAGTGTTATTACTCGACGACCGAACGATTGCCAACGGTTGCTTAGCGTTGCCATAAGCTGTCGTGTAAAGAGGGAAAAATGAGAGGATTCTACAGCCTCTTGACTGTAGGCTGTATCGGGCTTTTTAAAAAAAGTTTATCCGCGATTAGTTAACATATTGTGAGGAAGAGGTTATGATACTTTCACAGAGAATACTGGTATTTTCTATGTGCCCAGGGGTTTTAATTGATGGAAAGAATCCCACGTAAGCTTACAGGTTTTCCCTACTTCAGTGTCCTTTTGAAAATCCCTCCTGTATTTTGCGAATATTGCTTGCAGGGGATGATAAATACCTGCTCCATCTATTGTTCTATTATTTTCCAAAGATTATTGAATTGAAGCGAAAGGCGTAGATAGTTCCGGAAAACCCGATAATCATTATAAATAGCGGGCAGGCCCGCTCGCAGTACAGTCTGATTTTGAATACGACAGCGAATAATTCTCTCTACGAAGCGAAATACTAGCGATCAACGTGTGCGACAGCGACTATTTATTGTGTTGAAACGTGTTGTTAACAACGTAATAAACTCTGCGAAACAATTTTGTTGTTTCCACGAGCCCGTGTACCCTGCCACGTGACAATACACTCTGACAACTTTACAATTATTTACTTTCTTTAATATTATTTTATATTATGTGATATCACGCCGCATTGAAGCGATGAACGATATAAGACGAAAGACCTCTACAAATTCTTACTCTGTGCCATTACCGTTTCGTTTCACCCTTACAATAACATATTATGTTAATTATGTTTAACTATATAATACACGCGTAAATATCGGAGCTCGCATTGTTATCGCACGATATTAACGAACTAACACAATACAGCTTTGCCTACATAAGTCAACAATAATGAGTTTAATCTTGTTAACCGATTAATATAGTATTAATCTTATTCGCCGGATTCCCACGCTAATAATCAATGTGGATAAATACTTAAAATGAACTTTTTTTTTGAAACGTTTACACATTCACACCCCCGTACTAGGATTCCATGTGATGCGAGTGGCATGGACGTAAACAAATATAACATAACAAACACCCATGACCTGAGAATAAACATTTATCTGTGACATAAATGTCTGCTCCGGCCGGGAATAGAACCCGGAACCCCTTGTTCGACAGGTAGGGTCACTACCAACTGGGCTATAAGGTCGTCGTACATGTTTATATATTGTCAACATAAATGCTTAAAATACAACGGTGTTTTTTTTGTAGCCTGAAGGGCAGACGAAAAAGCATACAGGCCATCTGATGGTAAGTGGCCACCTTCGCCTATGGACAGAGGTAACACCGTAAAAGTCATCACTGTAGCGTCGACGCTGGAGAAGGGCTCTTTTTTGAAGAACTCCATTCTTTCAGGAATGCCTCAGAAGGAAGCTCGTTCTATGAGTAGCAGCGCGGGGATGGGCCGTGCAGGGTTGCCACAAATTCGGTGAGAATTCATTCTTCGGCAAGTGGTGCGATGATGGATGAGTGACGTGGGCACCAAGTCGAACAGTCACTCGGAACATTGTAGAGCATTTTCTGTTATACCAGGACTAAATTATTCCACCAATAGATACTACAGAGATGGAAATAAAATAGTTCATCACTTCGGCCACAAAATCAGCGCACATGTCAGGATTCGCCGATGCAAAAAAAGCTGCATCCAAGATACGAACCTAGGAATTCCAGTCCTAGTCCTAGTTCATTCCAATCTGCTGCCTTGTAGTGGCATACTTGAAGTATTCCAGTGTTCTTACCAGGCAATGATCGGAGGATTTTAGAGGAGCCTTTGATGTACCATGAATTCCAACATCAGGGATTTTAGTAAAATCAGTCACAACCTGAGTGAGCTCATAGGCCAAAGAGAAGTCATATGCAGCTCTCCCGGCGAAGTCAGGTTAGTCCCCCAAAACCACTAACTTCGACGGGTTCTGCTCCTGCACTCTGTCAGGCGATCGCTAGACGTGCTCTCAATTGTCATTTGTCCATCTCGGCTATAAGAACCATAAAGACACGCGCAAACACGGGTGTGATTTCCAGTGTCCGCTTGCCCAAAGCACCGGTGGGACCTTGTCATCAACGATAACCAATATTACTCTAAATGGACATAACCCTGCATGAGGTATACACTGTGTATT
>PDGT01000098.1:217846-255230 GCA_003671415.1 Megathymus violae | reverse complement strand
ATAGTCGAAAGGCAGATCCTTCGAGCAGGTGCCGGAGTACACGTTTATGAGAAAATATATCATTGTTTTCGGGCGGGACTGATGTCTTATTTACGTACGTCGAGGCTCCCGACGAATACATGTAGAATTCCAGTGCAAAATATGATTGTATGAGGTTTCCTTTTGCTTTTATTAAGGATGGCAGGCGTCTCTGGTTTTTACTTTTCTATCGGTAATTTTATAGGCATATTCCTAGATTCACTTATGTTAATTACGTTACTGCTTTACATAATTTATTTCTAAAAATCATCTAGAACATATTCAATACTCACCGGCGTACATAAGAATTTCGCAGAAGAGCCTATCGATATCAACAGAATGCTATTGAAGATATTTTAAAGGCCAAACCCTACGATTAACTTTTGTTTCTAAATTCATAAACCATGTTAGAACAAGCCATACCGACCCTTATCGTGGGTCTTGTTAACATGTAAATATGACAAAGTGTGAAAAACCTTCGTGAGCCGGAACGCCAAATATTAGTTCAGGACTGTCGACGTATGAAAACATGATTTCATTTTCATTCATCGTTACACACACGGATGTCAAGTGTGACGAACTTAATCACAATTCCGAGTTAGTATTAAATTCACGCGAATTTACTCGCACGAAACATTTAAGATGTCATCTTTGAAAATAATATGTATAATAATTAACTCGTAATAAGCTTCGTGTATCTCCAAATTTTACCATGGAAATAGTACACATACCGCCCAAAGGTCACGAAACAGCGAAAATACAGTTATGCAGACGATATATCATTTAATGATATCATCCGAAACTTATAGCTTAACGTGCCTCTAACACACGGAAGCATTTGCCATTAGCAATCATCCGTCCGAACACCGACAGCACCCTTAATTGCTCAACGTGGTGTGGGATGTATTGAAAACGTTCCAACAGTTTAACTACACACTCATTCCGCGCGCTAGGATTCCCTTTATTATTGGTGACATGGATGTACACAAATAAGACATCACAAACATTCATCTCAACATGCCCCAGATAGGAATCGAACTTAGAACACGTCGCTCGGTAGACAGAATCACTACAGGCTACGAGGTTGAAAAATTATATATAATACTTTAAACGTTTATGAATAATTCTTAAAAGTAACAACTATGTTTTATGAAAAAAAAAAAGAATTCTTTATCCTTACAGTGAGCGTGTCACAAATATATCACTTACTAAGCTTTGGTCAGATAAGCAAAAAGATCGCATCTCGTAATAATACCTGATACCTTAATCAGTGCTGGGTTTTGATTCCAATTTTGAATACAAAATGATTCTTGGTATTTTCTGGTCTTGGTGTAAGTGACAAGCTGTGACGATTACCGATACGTTTTGCAGCAAATACTTGCGGAAAATCATAGACTTATTTAACTTTTACACGAAGCATCTACAGAGCGTTTTAAAGTCAGTCATTAACGATGGAATTAGATGTAACTTTTAAAGGTTTCTCTTTAAGTATTTGGGATGTTTAGGGGCTCTATCCATACAAGTTTGTAATGAACAATAAATTGTTTACTTTCCTTTTCTTGACTCAAGCCAACATCCCCTGCGTTGTGTTCTTTGCTTAGTTACTGTAAGTATGGCAATCAGAAAAACATAGGATAATTTGGTTAGTTCTTGTCAATAGATCTATAATTCTATACCCACCTTGCTCAGTTACTGCTTTCATTATAACAATAATAACATGTTGAGTTTTGCTACCTCGATTATTCTTACCCCGGTCACTCACATGCGCGCAAAGGTTTGAAATGTGTACGAATGTTCGCACGTATGTGAGGGGATGATAAGCAAATGGGTTAGCATATGAGTATGCAAATCTATTTGCGCATCCTCCTAAACTCCATCCATTTCCAATATAGAGAGTAGCTGGAACTACTACTAAAGTACGTATTCGTAGTTAAGTTCATAGTTATTATAGTAGACGCTGCAAACTACGAAAAATTAAGACATCTAACACATATGCAACCGTGTGCACAACTGGTCGCACGGATGTGTGGGAGACTACGCGAATGTTCGAAGTTCGCGCGCTTTGATGTGCGACAAAAACCGACACAGCTTGGAAAACCACGAATGCATCAAAAACTTCGCATAATCATTTGCGAAGGTCGCCCTATACTTGTAGGTTCGCGTATTCGCGCGAATGTGAGTGACCGGCATTAGGTAAAACTATGTTAGGAAAAATGATAGTGTCTATTTTGCATTCATTTAGTTATATAATATTAACTATATAATATGGCTTGTACATTCATAAAAAATAAGCAAGGCGGTTGGAATTTTAATCTTCTGCATGGAAATACGCACCCTGCCTGCACCTCGAAATTTTCAAATTATTTACGTACACTGATTACAAGTTGATTTATCAATTTCTTCAGAGAACGTTTTCCTCCGGCATAGTTTCAGGTATGGAGGTTTTCGCACGACGTTTACATCGTAAACCCAAATCTGATACCTGCATATCTGAATTCCCCAAAACTCTTAAAGCTCATAGCCTCAACCCCTCTCATTATATGGGAAACCAGAGACCAGTATTGTGACGATTGTCACCATGATTACGGTTTATAATTATGATGATTTCGTCAGTGATGTTGTGGACGTCTTGTTTTGCAGTGATGATTTTATTTAGTAGGCACTTACACGTCTTCGTTTATGCCTTGATCACATCATAATAAGTTAAAAGGATTTTGTAATACCCAAATTTCGTAAATCATACTTGGATAGCGGAACAAATTTACGACTTGCAGAGTTATTATCGTGCCCTCATTTTTATGTGCATGCAAAATGCAGATTGAAATCGTGGAGAATTTTGTGAGTCGAGCCATTTTACTGAACCGTGAATGTATCTTACCTATTGACTGTATTAGTCTCCTAAGATTAAATAAGTATTTTTTTGATAATAAAATTTTAATAATTCATCCATATAGATAGTGGCATCAGTTTTTGTCAATCGTAAAAGATCCATCCTATCAAGCAATTTGTGAATGGATCAAGATAGGTGCATCTCTTTAGTACTTCCTTGCTTCGGAGAGGAAGTTAAGACAGCAATTTGAAGCACGGTTGGAATTAATAAGCACCTTGAAGGGCAGAAGAAGTTTCGATACTTAGGTTGACCGCAGGCGCTTCACTAATCCTCGCTGGAACAGCATGATGCGTATGCTCTAGCGCGATAAGCGGCTAGAACCACAATGTACATTGGGAGCGTTACCGACAGTCGGGCAAGAAACAAATGGTATCCTTTTGTTAACTGGCTCTTTGTGGCTGATAGCTTAGAGATAGAAAAGAATCTCCACCGCAATACATACCGTGGTATTAACTGGGATGGCGGCGGTGACTGGCGTCCAAAGACCTTCAAAAGAAGTGACCGAACACCTTTTCGTTCTTTGTTCAGAAGACTTCAAAATTCAAACGAGCAGGTGAGGTTAGCTTGGACTTGAGATACAGCCTCAGGAGCTCCTCAAAATTTCAATGAATTTATTTTCTTATTTATTTAGTAACACACTTTCACTTCCCTTCGGAACGATCCTTAAATTGACAAATTTCGATTGTCAATTTAAATTATTTACAAATCAGTAAGAAACATATATTTGTCACTTTCACACGATATTTGTTACTGCAACAAAAACAAGCAATTAATTAAAAGTAATAAACGACTAACGAGCAGAAAATAATTACGATGAATGCCAATATTAATATGTAAATTGATTCATTTCTCAACTGAATATATTTTGTCATTCGCGGTTAACCGTTCAAGTATCGACCGTTCTCAAGTTACTTAAGCCTGCCGAGCACTTAAGAAAGACAAACCGCCGGGAAATGAGATTAACATTACAAAGAAGACACAAACACAACGCTTTAGTTACTAGTAATGTTGTATTATGTCGTATATTTCAACCGCTTGCAACATGAACATAGTTAGTACTAGCAAACTGCCCTCGCCCCGCTTCGGGGAAACTACGCCTTACGCTAAGAAGTAGTACCTCATTATTTTAAATTAATTTATAACTTTTTTATTTAATGACGGATTGAAATGCAACTTTAAGTGTTAAGTGATGCTGATTGCAGTACATTAGTGAAAACCAGAACGAAATCGGTTAAGCCGTTTCCGAGATTACCGGGAACAAACGCACAGACATACACACAAACAGACAAAAATTGTAATGACTATTGTTTAGGGTTCTATTGCGTTAATAGAGACCCTTTATAATATTTTTTCTCATATATCATGTACTGTGATGTAAAAAAAGTGATCAGTTAGAATTTTATTATTTGTGTGTGTGTGTCAGATTTCTGTAACAATTATTTAAATGATGGTTATTTTATTTATTACTTCCCTCAAACACTTCACTTAAAGGAAACACATTGATATGAGCTCTAGTACGAGAGGTGGTTGTGATTTTTGTTAAGTGATAGATAACAAATAAATAATGATTAAAATACTGGAATGATAAATTATTTGTCCAACTATTCATCTGTTCTCCACTACGACATTCGTGGTTTATTCTGGCATGAAACAATTCATTTCAAATGAATTTTTATCTTTTATTATTAATATCTCTTATTATTAATCTCTCATGTTCAGTAATATAAAGTGACCCAATATGTTGCTATAAAAACTATTTTTCATCAATACATCTAAATAAGATATGTCAACTTCATTGGTCCGAGGTTCTAATGTAACTGAAATCAATTTTAAATAAAACTATACCGCTGTTTAATGTTCCTTATGTACATGGGCAGCGGTGGCCACATGTTGCACTCGTAATATTTTTTATAATCAGATGAAATATACAGATGATCGCCATCTCCGACGGACATGAGTAACGCTAGAGGAGAGTTCATTTACGCCCTCTTATAATGCTTCTGGAATATATCATTAAACGGCTTCTTCCACCATTTTTTCGTTCGTGGCAAAAAGGTTTGTATTCATCTAAAAATTGTCTAAATGTAATGCAACCTCCTGTACTATACAGTCCCCGTGTTAGAATAGTCTAATCATTAAATGGAGTAGAATGGGACGCGGGTGTGACTTTTAACCAACATTATAGGGGTTTGGGTCGACTTCTAGGTCAGTTAGGTGTATTTGGGTCCGGAACCCATTTGTAATGACCTTAGAGTACATAACGAATGACGTGTATATTGTATGTAACATGCCGCAATCGGTGCGTTGAAGGATATTAATTATGAGAACGAAGCGAACTACCGGTCATAATTGTCTGGTGATGCACTTTCTTTAATTTTATGTTCTGTCCGTGATTTTTATGACAGAAAAAAAAATATTCTTGACTTGGTTGTTTGTAATGTGTTATAACTTGGCAATGCCAACCGTGATAAAGATAACATAAGTGTTTTTACTATACCTTAAGAATAAATATGAGTATAGTGGATATACAGAATAATAAGCATACGACGACCCCATATCCCAGTTGATAGTGACCCTGGCTGCCAAATGAGTGGTTGCTGGTTCGATTCCCGGCCGGGGCAGACATTTATGTGACAGATAAATGTTTGTCCTCGGGTTACGGGTGTTTGTGATGTCATATTTGTGTATGTCCATGGCATCCGCAACACAGGGAATCCTAATGCGGGGGTGTGAGTGTGTAAACGTTTATTATTATTTATTATGTTTCGTGAGAACCCAATATAAGACCAGACAAATCGGACTTGTATAGCATTCAAGGTACTGTTGCGAGGGTGTTCTGCTTTTGGTTTTAAAAAAATATTGACAGTCACTTCACACTATTTTCCCACATCAAAGTTCGCGTCTTGTCACTTCGAGTTCTAATCCAACTGTGGCCTATGAGGTACAAAATTACTTGCCTAAAAATGCATAACTGCGAGAAGTAATATATCTAATATTAGTGGGAAACAACTGCCGTTGACTCAGCTACTATTTTATATTAGTGACGTTTATAACAGTACGCAAGGTACTACACAATCAATCAAACGAATATGAACTCAGTACTTTTGAGTTACGTGAGTGTTCCGCTTACAATAGCTAGAAAAGCGACCTCCTTGAATTGCAAAATCAACATGTTTACGGAAATCGCACAAGTTATAAGAATATTTGCTCTTTCTGCAAACTCAAAGAAATGAGTTGTGCTTCAAAAATGTTAGCTGTCGACGAAATTTTCTCGTTACATTTTTCGCAATACCTGTATAGAAATTTTAGCATTTTGTATGTACTTATTTAGTTTATCCCGTATGGTAGTCCTCATAACCTTGCATTGATCGAATGAAAGTCGCGTGATTGTGGTAAATTATATTTATTTTTTTTATCACATTTTTGAGCTTATTTTATTCCCAATGTTTTCTCATGTTTCCTTAAAACATAAGCTTCACATAAAACAAAACGCCTCGAAACCATTTAACAACATAATAAATTTCCCGTGACATTTCCGTGGCGTGACATTTACGCCCGGTGATTTGACCTATGAGTAGGTACGTGACTCTCGTTGTTAATCTGTCAAATGTGAAGGAATTTTTTACTAAGTGATCTAAACAGACGGAACATTAAGTTTATTTTTACGTTAGAAATAACAATTACAACATTTTTTTTTGTTGGTTATTCTCAACGTTACCGTACTTTTTATTGTAAGTTTGGGTATACAGTCCAAATTAATAAATCACCAAAGATAGGATTTTTTTTGTTATTATGATTATATACGAGAAGAAGAAACCCTAAGAGCTCTTCAACAAAACCCCCTTGATTCGTGTAGAAGACTTTGAAATATCTCATAAAAGCACTAGCGGGCTTGACCCGGACGACTTTTGAAGTTTCCCACTTTGCCTGCCTCATAATCCACGGTAGTTTGTGATAAAGGTAAGCAGTTGCTTTAAAGTTATCTTAACACAATCATCTATGAAGATTGCTTTCTTTAGGAATCCAACAAGATCTATCAAATAGCTTATTTTTGATTCAATTGTAAATAAATATAATACATGCATATCGTTTTTGGATTCAGAGGATTCCGGACCAATGGACACAGCACCGGTTGGAAGAGGCATTTGTCCAACAGTGGACTTTAAGAGGATGATAGATAAACAGATAGAAACGTTGGCACATTGGCAAAGATGTGAACCTTCGCAGTAGGATTCCTTTTGTTGTGTGTGGTACGGACATATACAAATAAAATATTACTACCTCTTATTACCCGAGTACAAATATTACATTTTCACATAAATGTTCGCTCCGGTCTGGACGCGAACCTCTGATACCCCCTGGACAGGCAGGACCACCGCCAACAAGACTACACGGTTGTCTAAAATATAATAAAAAAACTCATGTTTAAGTCGAGACCAAAATTTCATGATACACATTTAAAATGATATCTTGTGAAGATAATTTTATGTGCTAATAAAGTTCTCTTACGCCGTGTCTATCAGAGTGAAAGCCATTACATCGTCATCGGAACGAAGTGAGGAGAATGTAATCGTCTAGATCGAGATACCGAAAATAAATGAGGTTGGTTAGCGGTAGGGAGGGTTTTAAGAATTGAAAACGGCAATCATCGACGCCCCCTTTCAGATTTCTGTAATCTTTTTTCGAACGATCGCGCCTTGTCTTAATATTACTGGAACGCTTCGAAAACGGTATACTTAACACAAATATTTCATTTAAATCAGGAATTATTGTCTATCTATACGATGATAAATAATATAAGATTAGTGGCGTATTATTTCTTAGTAAATAGTAAATCAATTTACGTTATATTTGCTGCATAGTTTAGTTATGGAAAGACAAACATGTTATTATCCTCTTCTAGATGCTAGAGAAAGACATAAAAAACATTGGGAAAATTAAAGGCATGTTTTTGAATAGGATATGCATTTTCGGCTTTAATTTATATTCAAAACTATTCTTCTATTCAAATATCTCAAAACCGCTGCGCACATTTGCGATGCGAACTTCACTGTTGAACACTTATACATTTTCATAAATATCATTTTTGTTCTCATATCATGATATCTTCTAAACTTTGTTTAAAATACAAGATATATTAAAGTCAAGATAGATTATAATGAGTACAACTATAAAGTTATTCGATAGGTCGTAGTCGAACAGATGTCTAATATGTATGGCGCAAGTTTCATTATTAGCTTAAGCAATGAAGGTCTGAGACTCAGCAAGTGAAATCAAACTTTCCCAGATTCTGCTGACGTGTGATACGGTGTCTGCTTGTAATGTAGATTAGGATAAGCTTACGTAGCCTATTTGTAATACAAAAAATACATAGTCGAGTAGATATATATTTGTAATATTAAGGTTTCATCCATTAATAGCAGGCGAGTCCAAAAGGTTCAGCGTTGATGTTGATTTTTAAAATAAAACTGATTTTTCTAAACGTGATTTATCTATTGGAAATATTAAACGCCTTGTAAAGTACAGCTTAAAGGTGAAGAATATTATTATAATATATATAAAGGAATAAGTAAGTGAAAAGGATGCTTGTAAATAACAGTACTGCAACCGGATCCGCGCATGATAAAACTTTATTTTTAATTGACATATGTTATTCTAAGAGATGTGCTCAGGAGTTCCTGTCGCCGTTTCTTCTCGACGTTTGATGTCAAAAATCTTTTGCGTAATGGTAGTAGGAGCCAAAACATTATGTCCATTAGTAATATGGATGGCATTACAAAAGACCAAAACGTTTTAATGATTTTCCATTCAATGTGTCCTGCCAAATAGTTGACATAACAACGGTGTTGTCTACGACAATACTCACTCGTCCTTGGTTAGATAACTCGTAAAATGAAATGTTTTGATTGCAACATCGGGGAACCTCCTTACTAGTGGCCTCACTACCTCCTACATGACAAGGAGTTGGTGTCATCCCTGAAGTTGTTAATGTCTAGGCACGAGGATGAGTACGGGGTGTTACCTTTGCAGACTGTTGATTAAAAAATATGTAATGTATATTTGAATCACTATCCAGCGGTTATCTATATAGACCACTTCCCGCATCAACTGGTGTCTTAAGTAATCTGAACTTCGCAGCGAAAGGCTGTTGACTGCATAACTGGTTCTGGTTGTTATCTTTGTAAATTATTATTGCAGTAGCCCGAATACTTTCGAAAGACGCGATACGAGTACAACACTTGTTATTTGTTATATCGACAATCTTCAAAGGATACTCGATCTCTTTGGGAGAGTACGTCTAATGTCTAGCGTGTATGTTACATAAAGGCGCCTCCATTCGCAATATTACTTAGATATATTTATTCAGTACTAATTGGAGTATTTCAAACTTTGTACCTGAGAGCTCTTGAGAACTAGTTAGGGTTTGAAAACACAAAGTGAACACCCATTAATTACGACACTTAATGACGAGCTTATACTATGTTATAGTCTTGCAAAGTTAGAGCTGGCCAATGGACACGTCTGGAGAGGTTAGATAATTTAATTTTGCAGGACGTGGAGATACGCGATCCCAAATCTTACAGCGTCCCGGGAAAGGCGTTGTGGATTTTTGTTAGTAGCTAATAAAAGAGCCGCCTGAATACGTGATGATGTCGGGTCATGTGTGACCCTGAACACATAACGTAATATCTAAAAGGCGTAGACCATCCTTCCGATATCAAAAGCGATGACGCTTTTAATATACGCATATATTAATTTCATATAATAAATTAATTAAATCGAACGAAGCTTAGACAAAGTTGTTTCTTTCGCCGTTTCTTCTCCTCATTGTTAAAGCACCTTTTCGAAACGGTGGTAGAAGCTAAAAATGACGTTCATAAGTGTATTTACTGAATACCTATATAATTAAATGATTTTGAATTTGAATTTAAGGCTCTACGAAAAGTCTGCCGGAATCTGCTGGAATGTAATTCACGCAGTGGATTCTAGCATCAAGTTTGGAACCCTAAAAAGGACGGGGAGCGATTTAAATAAAAATCATATTGAGTGGTTTCAATAGTTTGCCGACCATAAAATATGAGAATAATCGGTAAGAATTAGTAACATAATTAAGTGCCAATAGTTTTCGTTTGAAAAATAAAGTTAATTTTGCTACATTATAAATAACCAAGTCTCGAAATAATTATGAAGAAAAAAAATTGGAATTTGTTATGGTAATCCATGACTCATTGAAATTTAATGTCAGTGAAGTTACTTCTGTCTGGATGATAATAATACTTGTATGATAAGGATATTTAAACAACCAATGTATAATCACTAGCGTGTCTGCTAATTGCGTATAATTTGTGATATAAATAATTATTGTTTTAATAGCTCTCTGGAACAGATACTGTTATTGTAAATCCGGGGAGAACCCGCGGGGCCAATATTCAAGTGATATTCGTCCCGGTGCGTTCATACTACATCTCAGGTATTCCATAAATACTGAATAGATAGCCAGAATAAATCTTACGGCTTTTTTTGACGATATTTCTGCTCACAATTTGGTTCGTAAAAGGCTTCACACATCCTTGAGTTCAAACCATCCGCGCCTGTTCGTCGTGATGACTGATCTTTCCTGTTGAAGGACGGTACTCGTGCGTAGAGGTAGGACTTTTTACATGGCTGCCTAGTTACCACGTTCCTTGTATAATCAAACGTGACATATTTCTACCTGTTTCGTTTGCAGTATCGGACGCTGGCAATAAGTGTAACTCCAGCAAATCTTGCTGGCAAAGTTGGAGTGAACTATACTAAAATTACGTATATTGTCAAACTACCTTCAGGCTTGCCTAGATAAAAGCAATTAATTTGAAATTCCGACTTGGTAGAAGTTACAAATCAGGGATTCTATAAGGGCTGTCACAAATAACCTGTTTGTAGGCTAAACCTTGGAAAGATATTTTTTGTGACACGAATCTGAGTAATATGACCTATATGGAATATTTAGTGAAAAACAAATTAAGAGTGATATTCTTCTTTATACGTCTTATAATTAACTAAATGAAAACCTAAGTTTTTATAACGTTCCGAAAGTTTGCCACCCCTGATTCCAGCCCTAATGTCGTTCCGCAAGGATTCAAAACTTTGCTCGTTGGTATGCTCGCGCCAGAATTTGATAAATATTTATGTTTATTAGATGATTCTAGTGAATTCAAATCTTTGTTCGAGATTGTTAATGCTATTTCTGTTGATTTATCTTCACAAAATCTGCATTAACTAGATAAGATTTCAGTTTAAGGAATTGATTCATATTTAAGCAAAAGCGATAAACTACAAGCAGTTCCATACAATACGTGTAAATTTAAGGAGAGTTTTCTTTGTAAAGGACCTATCCTATACAACAAAATACCCAAAGAAATTCGCATCACCCAAAACATACAAGACTTTAAAAGAAAGCTAAAATATTTTCTTATGGACAAAGGTTACCACACGGTCCATGAATTCTTAAACGGCGCTGGTTAAAGTTTACCTAATTATAATATATTATTAGTTGTTTTCCTTTTTCTTTTTCTCTGACATTTGAAACATTACAGTATCTCATTGACATTTTATTTTATATTAATGTTCCAAATGTGTTATTATTTAATTACACATAAATTATATCCATGTACATACGTTAGTACGACTGACATTCGCATACCCAACGGGTTAGGATAAGAGAAGCTGTATCATCATCGTTCGGACATGGCGACAGCTTACAACTCCGAAGCCGGGTGGTGGCGTTCATGTACCCTAATATGGCTAATATAGCCAAACTCACGAACTGTTAGCGCGAAACTCGCGAGCACAGTGAGGGCAAGTGAGAACGTGATTAACAAAGTTATAGTTTATAACTGCTGGTGGTCGAGCTTTTATTTCATCGCGTTTGTTATCAAGCTCTACGTTGCGGCGCTCTTTGAAAGTATCAGTTTTTGTGTGCACCAGTTGTCTCCATTCAGGACGCTGTGCTGCCATGCCAGTGCTTCCCATTGCGAGGGTTCAATGTCACATCTTTTTAGATGCCTTTTCAGTACATCCTTATATCTGAGAAGCTGGCCGCCACGCTTCCGCTTGCCTTCTTTCAGCTCCGAATAGAACATGCATTTTGCCACACGCATCTCTGCCATTCTTAATATATGTCTGCACCACCGAAGCTGCCGAAGCATCAATACCATCCACATTGGTTTGTCGCAGCACCTCAGTATTTCGCACAAGGTCAGACCATCGGATGTTCAATAAATTACGAATGCATTTAAGGTGGAAGCGGTCTAGCGTGCGAATATGGTGACGGTAGGAACACCACGTCACAGAAGAGTAAAGAAGATTCGGCAGCACAATCGCCTTGTAAACGGATGTAGCTAGTTTCAAGTCATGTGAGTAGAAAACCTTACATTTAAATTTGCCAACAGCTGCGGTAGCAGCAGCAATTCTGCTGTTGATTTCAGTGTCAAGGTTACACTTAGTCGTAAGACACCAAAAATTTTTGTAACTTATGTTTTTCGATTAACAAACATCAAGTGTTGTTATGCGTTTAAAACGTAACGTGTATATTAACTAGGGAACAAAACACTGAAATAGAAGTACTAGCAGTAGAACAAACTCTGCACTGTGGTGCGCTTAAAACAAACTTTGGAACTGCAACAGAAACATTGGCACTGCGCTTTATATGTTGACTGTACGGAGATTAAACATCGTATTATATTTTTAAAATAAAGCTTATTTGTGAATTAATGGCTTTATTGTTCTGTTTTTAATCGATTTTCAACAAATTTTTGACCTAAACAGACATAGATATTATGATTAGTTTATAGAAAGGAATTATTTTCTTCGTTTTATTAGATGAAGAATTATTGTTCCATTAATGTAGTCGAAACCGATTGATCGATCAAAACCCGTGCGCGATAAAGTATATAACTAAAATATGCTTTAGCTATAAATTCTATGCTGTTCTTACCCTAACCCTTTACACATAAAATTATTTTTACAAGATGCATTTTATCTATGCGTATCATAAAACTAACTAGCGTCTTATCTGTTAAGAGAAATATTTTAAAATTTTAAATTAAAAAATATTTTTTTTGGAAATTCTGAATGTCTGTCCACGTAATATTACGCTGCAACAAGTGAACTGAAATTTGTATATTACCAATATTCCGCTCTTCTTTCGCTTCAGAAAACCTACGTCTCACATTAGTAATAGCACCTGCATTATCGTAGGAATAATATTAATTTATCACAATAGCTTCATTTATTCAATTATAATATTAATTTATCACGATAGCTTCAGCCAGACATTTAATAATATTTCATAATTTCCATATCAAATTTTATTGCCAATTCCATGGGAACAGATCAATTTCCCGAGATGAAACGTATTCTAGATTATGATCCATAATATAAGTTACTAGTGTGATAAGTACCAATCATCCAAATCTGTTAAGTAGTTTTACTGTGATACGTGGTTCGAAAGACACAGAGAAAAAAATAATAATGTACTAATTAGGCTCTGTTACAATTTTATTGTTAGTGTAGAAGTAGGTATACTAATTGACATTCAGTGTCTTGGTAGGCTAGCTTTAGGATATGTCATATAATTCAGACACGGCTCAATCACACAAATTCAGTTCTGATCTTAATCCTGCAAAACAGACTCCACCAACAAGAACAAGAAATCCTGCCAGAGATTCGCGTACTGCGGGTGTGTTTAACCTTTTTTAATATATTACTATTACAATTAAGTACAACGGGATGTATTTATATAACCGAAGGTATAAGGGCTTACCCAAGTTGTTCTTCAGTCGCAAGCGCGCTCTCGTGGCGGACAGCTCTTGAGAAAGGACTTCGGATAGGTCCGAAACTTGTCGGACAAATCCGACTAACCAACGACGGGAATCAAATGGTTATCTTCATAATTTTATTCTAAAATCATAATAAGTACAATCTTGTCCAGTTATTCTATCACTCATGTACGATCTGAACCGATAATCACCTCATGAAAATAAGCAGTGATTGCCTAGTGGTTCGAACGTAGGTCTTCCGCAAGGGAGACTCCAGTTCGAATCTTGCACGCACCTTAAATTTATCAAATTATGTGTGTATTACAACATAATTATAACTTGCAGCGGCGAAGGAAAACATCGTGAGGATACCTTCACACCTAAGAATTCTCTATAATGTTCCCATAGGTATGTGAAGTCTGCTAATCCGTATTTGGCCAGCGTGGCAGACTGTGGGCTTAACCCTTCTTAACTCGAACCCAGCCGTGCGGTAATATATTACTATATAATATAATCTAGTAATGATGAGGCCAATGAAACACCTTGCAAGACTCCTGCACCAAGACTTCGCGACTGCGATATTAAGACCAAGACGAGCTGTACTGGCCAAGAGAACTGTAAAGGAATTGTAAGAGACTAAAACCAAGGCCAAGCGTTGTCATAGTCTTGTGCTTGACCACTAATAATCAAACATACTGCAAATATCAATTCGCAAATATTTCATTCAACAATGAAAAGATCTTGGGTAGAAGAACACATTTTTATTTCCCTTATTGAGATCAAAGCGAGTTTGGCAGCCCTCCAGATACAAACTTACCTCCTCTTGACTGTACAAAATATAAGTCAATATGAGTACCTTCCTCAAATAACAAAGGGCCTTAAGATTTGAAAAGGAAACAAATAATTATCGAGAGTTTAAGTACTCGAGGAAGATGTTACTATAAACGTAATTGCTTACATTAATAATTATAATTTGTTTTATTTGACAATAATATAACTTTCACTGTACTGTAAAATATCCGAAAGTCATGTACCATACATACATATGTACATACTACATGTATAATCTGCACAATGAGTTTAAAAATTAGATTGAATATCAGATATATTAAATTTATACTTGAGTAATAATCAAATGTTGGATATATTGTAGTTGCTAAAAGTACAGTTTATGTCACAAGAGTAATAATTAAATAAAAAGATAAGCTTATTTTATTACTTCTAATTCATATTGTATTTATTTTTCTACCGATAAAGTACTACACTATAAGATATTAAACGGACTCCAAGCTTAAATAAACCGACCCGAGAAGCCGACCAATGGGATGCGTCGGAATCACGACGGACCGTGATGGCAGCGGGGATGAATGTCAAACTTGGTTGAGCGTCGAACGGAGAAACTTATTTTATACATAATTTTAAAGGAAAAATGTAATAAATAGTGGAATAATTGAATGTTGATATTGTGTATGATTTCCAACGACCGTAATTGTAAAGGGTACAATTAAAAAGTTACATTTTACATTTACAATTACTGATATGACTGGTACAGTTCGCAAAGTTTTTGCTATGAATAAGTCGCGAAACGAAATACATGTCGATCGTATAGTTTTTTAATTAATCTGAGCCTGAAAATATTGCTGCGCAGTTTAAAAAATACACTTACTTCAGAAATAATATTTTCACTCAGCTAAATTGCGTACCGTCGTTTTCGGCGTACTTAATTATGTTTTTTTATGATAAGTGCTCTGTGCTTAATTGGTAAAAAATATTCGAAACGAAAATTAATTTTCTGAAAAGAGTTATGGCTGCATCATTCACATCTAAAATTTGAATCAATCGAAGCAAGGTCTGATTCATGAGGTTCGTCCTTTTAATCGGAATCTAGATAATAACATCGGAACCGAAAAGTACCTGGTCCAACCGAATATATGATTGAATTGTCAAGCTGTATCTACAGAGATGATTTCACTATGAAACTCGTGAACAGAACGATGTCAAATCAAAATCGAATGACGTAAAAATGTATTGAAAATCATGATTTCATAGATAAATTATAATTATATTGTTTTTACATGAACATAATATAAAAATGAAGTTCCACCGTTAGGCTCAGTGCGAATGGGGATATTTATACAGCCTTGAAATAGAAGAATGGAACTCTAAAATATGAGGGTTTCCTCTCGACTTTCCCTGAAAGTATGCTTCTTGCAAGTCATTTTATTTCGTTTCGTTTCGCAAAAGACGTCATCTGCTATAATTAATTAAGGGTCAGGGCGTACCAATTGCTTAAATTACTAAACTGTAATACGAAAATTAAGTTAACACTATGGAATTATCTTACTTATTATAATATAACTTAGAGCAGTTAGTTTTTAAGTGATTCTAAAACCTACTGACAGATAAAAAGACAACGAAAGAAAATTACCTAAAATCATTAAATAGCGTTTTAAGTAATACATTACAGTTTATGAATATTTTTTGAATGGATGGAAAGAATTTATGTGTGATATTATTATATCTGTACGGGAGTCGCAGTATTGACTGTGTTTTGTCATTGTCGATCAGCCCATTAAAAGACTGATCCTTTTAAAAATACGGGTTACTGCGATTAGTCGAAAGAGATGTGGAGCATTTTCTACCACGCTGCTCCTGTGGGGATTGGTGGAGGGGCAAGGAACAATCTAAATATCCAAAGTTCTTATGCCGCCCAACTGTTCACGTCGCTTAATGCTTGCTAACCTGGAATGAAGGTATAGCTATCTGAAGCGCTCGAAAGTGTTCAAATTCGTTGTATAGTGGCCCCACCAGCTCCCGCTTCGTTCACGTAGTTAACGTAGTCATTCATTATAGACATAAGCCGTCGGGCTGCGAGCTTATATATGAAACTAAAGATAGATAAAGATTGGTATTTGATTAGTTAAATTAAAAGATTAACATACAATAATGGACACTAGAACACATTGCGCAGAACAATCAGATAGTGCTGGAATATTTTCATAAGTATCCCATGGGCGGGGGCGCTCCCCGCCCTGCATGAGCCGTGCGAGCACAAGCTTTTGGGCGGCCGGGCGAGGCGACCGCGCGTTACCGTCGAAGTTATAGTGATGTGACGTGTTCTGTGGACTGTGTAGTGATGTGATTTGGGAATCTGCGGCTCCTTAAATGGTAAGTTTGGTTACATTTTGTAATAAAAAATCACGTAAAATTTTTCGGATCTTCCAAACTTGTATATTTACAGTACCACACGATAACTACACGATTTAACTATAAATTGGAACTTTAAAAGAGTTCCGTGGAAACTTTAACATACCGAAAGTAACTTTTTTCGAGGTATTTAATGTTTGGTTCTGTAAATAAGCTCCAAAAAGTTTATTGGTAACATGCCTTCTGGTAAAGGTGTATAATCAAATTGAATGTTCTTTATACTTACATATGTAGGTACGTGTAATTAAATCAGTATCCTTCTTACTTACCTAATGGCCTATGTTACCGGCCTCTTTAGTAGCACTAGGTAATGAATAAAACTACATTTATCATCTTCTTCAAACTTTTAAATTTAATTATCTAATTTCACATAATTTAGGTACATGAACATCACATGGATGTTACATAAGAAGCATAATATTTTTTTTTATTTGGTCAAACTATTATGAACCTAGTTCATGTAAAATGTTATATTCTCGGTAATTTCTTGAAGACATGCTTCTCAATTTCTTCGAAACGAAGGTGGTACGAAGAATGGAAGGAGAAACGACTTTTTCTCCTTGTTATTATAACCTTGTAAAATAAAAGTAAATGATACAAAAAGTCATTAGAAAAACCAACTTCAATACCTCACCATAAAAAAGCAGATGAAACTAACTTTTAGTTTTATGAACTGACTAGAGGCCCCGTCCGACTTCTTTCGGGTTCGACGATTAACTTATATAGTTACATGATTATTAAAAAAAATAATATTTTTTACCTCGATTAGACATAATTATGTTTACGCACATTTAAAATAGCCAATCACGTGTTCTCACTACATACCAATTTTCACGAAGGTCGGTCGAGCCGTTCTTGAGTAATAACGGCACAGACGAACAATAATTTTCAAATGGTCAAATTGATGTCAGTTTGTTGTAAAAGGAATATTAGGACAAAAATATACAACATAATACAGACATAGATACGTTACAGATTTATACAGACAGATAGATAGGCTATCATGTGCGCAATCACGTGTTCTCACTACGTAGTAATTTTCATTAAGAGCCGTCAAGCAGTATTTGAGTTATCTCGAGACATGCACGAAAATCTCAACGGATTTACATAGATAGTAGTATAGATTAATATTTTGATTAGTGAGTAAGAT
Organism: Megathymus violae; assembly: GCA_003671415.1. Taxonomy (NCBI): domain Eukaryota; kingdom Metazoa; phylum Arthropoda; class Insecta; order Lepidoptera; family Hesperiidae; genus Megathymus; species Megathymus violae. The sequence continues at coordinate 237,166 of PDGT01000098.1, read as the reverse complement.
GATTACTAAATACGATATTTGATAATCGAAGTTCTGAATCTAAGTTATTTTTTTCTGTCACGTACTGACTGCTATTGCAAAGCAAAAAAATATTTGTTTTATAACTTATATTGTTCGCTTTGCTTCCGTGTTTATTTTTTGAAGTTAGTTTTATCTATAAACATGTTTATTTATATAATTATGATGTACTCATGTGGGTACTCTGCGGTCTCGCGGGTCGTCCATTTAAGAAAGGCTTTAATCCTGCGTACTGGTAAGTACGAAGTGGCAGATTTAATGAAATTTTAGTCCCACCGGAGTAGCAATCTCAGCTGTTAAGTCCACAGCGGCTTTTAATTTATTTGGCTTTCTTAATATACAAGAAAACCGTCAATAGTATTTTGGCTGGGATTAAATTGTTATATAAAGACATTACCTGCAATTCAATTTTTTTTTAAGCAGAAAAACCGATAGATTATTTCCCATCCTTCGCTATTTTTTCATATTCGGCATAAAATACAAAAGTAGCAATTTATTTTAACATATTTATTTTTATAATTACATAATATATTATATAACAAAAAAATACTAATTACTTTCTGCAAATGAAGGACCTATAAGAAACAATTAGGTTCCTTTATTAAAGCAATAGAACCCAATACAATAGTTATTACAATTTGTGTCCGTTTGTCTGTGCGTTTGTGTCCGCTAATCTCAGTAACGGTGTGTCCGATTTCGTTCTAGTTTTCACTAATGTATTGCCGTAAGCGTCACTTAATATTTAAATTTCGTTCAATCACAATCAGTTCATAAATATATAACCAAGAAAAATGGGTAATAACTGACCTTTCATTCCTAAAATATTATATAATTCTACATAAGATAAGCGTATTGTGAAAACTGTCACTTTAATTAAATTTAAGTACCTCGCCTAGACATGAATCGTATGGCATACGAAAAAAAGGTAAAAGTTCAAAGATACTACCCTAAATTATTCAACATTACTTTTGATAATAATAAAAGTAAGTGTACGATCGATATTTTTTTTTGTTAAAGGAGATCTACAAGCGACCGCTAAATATTTAATCAAGCCGGCTTATTCGAGAAAAAAATATCTCAAAATGATGTTAGATGTACACTTAAAATATGTAGATATATTATTCATAAAATGTCGACTTCGCTGACCTTTGAATCGACAAACAAATATTTACTTCAACAAACATAGCTTTACAAAAGTCGCCTAGACATTTTTGCGCTGAAACACGATAGAAAGAGCCGAACTTATCGACGTTATCGAGAGATTGCACACACAATACACACTATCGGTTGAAATAAACGATGGATCAAAAGATGTTGAGAATACTGAGGCGATGTAATTTTGCCAACAGGTCCGTTTAAGCAAAGTCTGCAACGCATGTCTGACCTAAAGCAAATGTTCGTTGAATTTTATAAAACTACTTATCAATTTGAACTACACACGTCATACGTCTAAGTCATCCAATCCGCACTCGGGCAGCGCTGCGAGCCGTCACCTGAACACCTCGCGCTGAGACTCGCGCTCGACCGACGGTAGGATAGTGAGACGATATGTGTTGTAACAATTATGATGACGTCAAGTTTGAGCTGATTTTAAATTTATATTAATTTCCTCAGCTCAGTGTTCATTCAAACGAATTTGCGATCCTGCTACACACTAATAATAGGACGATCAGAAATAACTACCGGTGCTAAAATATTCGTTGAACGGAATTCATTGCATTGAATACAGATAACCGCGTTTCCTAGTTTCATTTTGAATGAGAAATTATACTATATGGCGCAGATGAGTTTTCTTTCTCCTCTAAAGATATTATTCTTTGTTGAAGATTATTCCTGTAGAATCTAAATAGCATAGAAAAGAAGCCCATTGAAGTTCTGACAAGACTTTTATGTTAACGAGATATGTTCTTACATATCTGGTAAAGAACCCTTTGTGGTATTTGGATGAATAAATTCTCGCATCTGTTTGATAATAACTGTGGTGAGAAACGTACATAGACAAGCACAGAAAGACAGAAAGATTTATGGACTCTATTGGTATCATAAGTTGATTTTTGGCTCGAAGGACCTGGGTTCGAACTTTTGGCCACCACTTATTATCCAACATTGTTTCAGTATTTGAAGTTTATTCATTTGTTTTTATTAAGCAACCTACACAAGTGTGTATTTTCTATAGCATTTACAAAGGCCTCAAGTCACCTAATCTACGCCTTTCGAACGTTGTTGCTTACTCGCACTCGTTCGAAGAAGGCTGCTTCAAGAAGAATGCTGCTTCAAGTCACTCAGTTGAGGCCAGGGACGTATTTATACGACATGTTAAATGTTTTCTGAGTAGTTACGTTGACGACCCTGTAGTTGGCAGTGACCTTGCCTTTCAACTGACGAGACCCGGGTTCAATTCTTCAACGAATCTGATGCAAGAGACACATTGAAATTCCTTATGAATCCTGATGATATAAATTCTTTACTTATGGTACACCCGAGTTAGTTAATATTAATATTTATTTTGGATTATAAGAGATATCCATCGTTGACCAAGTCAGTTTTGTCTGTCTGGTAGAGGTGCATACGAAGAGAATGGTGTCCGATGCGTCTAACGCTCGCTAGACTTGTAACACGCAGTACTTTTGGATAGGGATGAGGTTATTTATACTTTCTTTCTTTCTCACTTTCTTCTTATTTCCTTGCTGATATTACATCATTGATACCTTTGGTCTTGCTGATATTCATAGGCGATGGTGACCACTTACCATCAGGTGACTTGTCTGTTCGTTAGTCGGCTATTTACATTAAAACAAATGTAGCTTAGTCGGGCACGAATACAGTCGAGCGAATAATGGATTCAACGCGTCTACGAGTGGTATTCCAGTTTGGGTCTATTTAATACGGTTTTTTTGTTGTCGATCAATGCAAAATATAAGCAAATTCGGCTTAAAAATAATATAAGTCTATCCGTTAAACGTTTTAAATAAATAAAGTTTACTTAACGAATCCTTTTATAGCTATGAATCAACGTCTTAACAAAATAAAATGATCTCAATAAGTTGTTTAGAAGACAGGTTTATAATCGCTAAATGCATCAACGATCACATGTTATACGAAGAGTGTTTAATAAAGACACGCGCACTCTCAAACGCACACGTACAGTACCTAAACACACAATTGATGACCTAAAAATTATCTTTTAAATATGTCTGGAATTATGCTGTCTCGTGATGCATATAGATAAAATATTTTATTACTTATAATCGTATTTTCAGTAATAAAATTACTTATATTGCGTAACAAAAAAGAAATCAAACATAGAATAGAATTAAATTTAGTTGCAAGACCATAAAATAAATGAGTAAAATGTTACTAGATATTTATAAGGTGCAGTAACATTGAGCAAACAGATACATGTTTCCAATGAAACTAATATGACATGGTATAAATAAATAGATAAATAAATGTTTACACGCTCACACCCCGCACTAGGATGCCCTGTGTTGCGGGTGGCATGGACATACACAAATGTGACATTACAAACACCCATGACCCGAGAACAAAAATTTATCTGTCACATAAATGTCTGCCCCAGGCGGGAATCGAACCCGGGACTCCTCGGCAGGCAGTTTCACTACCAACTGGGCTATGGGGTAGTCTCAATACATACGAATATTTATACAACTTTACATATTATTACTGAGTACTATTTAATATCAAAAACTAGAAAATCATAAGCGAACGAATCGACACACAACACACTCGATAAAACCGGGGAGATTTCGAACGTTTATTAAAACTCATCTTTTCGCTTTTGTATATGAATCAGTAGATTTTCGCAGCGAGGTTCATCCAATTGTTTGAATTGGAACTCGTATTTTAAATTTGATCGAATGCCCAATTTAATTAAGCTCGCTCCAACACGTCTATGAGTTACTCAGAACTTGTAAATATTTGGTTAGGTTTATATTGCACCGAATGGTATGTTTGCTTTTTTACTACATCAGTGCCCGACTACAATCCCACCCGATGGTCAGTGGCGATGTATTCTTGGCTAGTAAAGAGCATTAACTTAGAAAAAGTCTATTCACTGTTGCTTTTAAGTCATTCGTAATCTAAATGGGTTGCTAACAACGATGCTGGCAGACTATTCATATCCTTCAAGGCACGCATTATAAGTGACGAAGCAAAACGCGTTATCCGTATCAAAGAAATGTTCACTACAAAAAAAAAAAAGTACTTATTATATTTTTTATTGTAAAAACAATTTCACGGTAAAATTTTAGATGGATGGTCGCTAGTTGAGTAGATAAAAAAATCTACCATCACGGACGAGTGCCGTGGGGATTACACGTCCACTGGATGATAGAGCGCAGCGACCACCAACAGGAGAGACCATCCGGTATAGTCTCGTCGTAGCGCGGCTTGTATACACGGTAAAGTCCAATTATTATATAGATTCAAATCTACTTTGATCTGCAGTAGTAGAATACTTGTTAATTATTATGATAAAAGTAATGGTAAGCTGGTAGAAAATGCCTGATGTTATTGTGGTCAATAAAGTTTAAATGAATAAATAAATAAAAATATTCTAGAATAATTCATTATGAACGTTGCAAGTTAAAGACAAATGTTGTAGACAGACAGGAAATGTACAAAGTTACCTTCGACTTTAATCCTGGTCTTTCCTCTCAAGCAGAGTACTTAATCAAGAAACTTATATAAGTTTTCTGTTTTTATTGTGTACAGAGACGTACTCAAGCAAAGGTAAAATATGTTTAAGTATTTTTGTTCAACATTTTGTCTTTATTTCAGGTAATTTAATTTTTTATGCTGTCCGTTGTGCTAAAAGATTCAATTATAACTTTCATACTGAATTGCTGGTGGTTTGAGTGATGCTGTTTAATTATTTTTTACATGTTAATAAAGCTCATAAACTTTCCAATACTGCAATCAAAACACGATAATGGAATTTCTCGGAGATCTCTGGAAAGAGTGTGGCAGATTGTCAGACAGCTTAAATCTTTACTATCATGATTGGCATCCGATTGAGGGCCAAAAGATGGGGCATGAAGATGTTGTTTTGTCCTTTGGTGAGTAACACGGGCAGTATGGGTTAAATTAAACTCCGGAATGGTTTGAGCTATACTTCGAAAATCTCTAAGACATTTATAGGGTCTCCCAATGGAAACCCGTATTACGAATGGCTAGTTTAAAAACAATGTGAATAATAACTCATCAAGATCGTATCAGGTTCTATCATAACTCACAACTAACCTCGACGTGTCAGTTATAAAAAAAATTCAAGAAAAATGGTCGATCCTTCCAAATATCTACCAAACAGCCTCTTATATTTTACGCTTCAATATTTCACCAGTCGCTCGCTTGAAAAATACTTGTCATTTATTACGTTCCTTACACAAAGTTACGTCATTATTTTGTCGTCTTGTCCGTTATCTGGTCTGTGAAAAATATCTGAGAGACAGGTCGTGACTTGCCTATGCCGCCTTTAGATAACGTGAGCGCAATTGGATGGACTGTTATCGTTATATACTGATATCCTACTGATATTGTCATTAGTTGGTGTACTAGGTAGCTATAATCTCCACTACAATTATCAGTGTATAGAACACAAGCTCGCTCCGTGGATCCATTAACCAGCACGGTTGACAGAAGACTGCCTACCTAAACCTCTGCACACTACTTACATATATACTACAGGTAGTCTAATTTTTCAGCGCTGGTGTTCCGCATAGACTTAAATTTCCCGATCGGATTAGGCAGTATATCTCTTGAACTGATCTGTACTACAACAATACCATAGAATATTTAAATTGTCTTATAGTACACTTTATCAAATATCACAACTCACCAGCAGAAAGAAGAAGATTGGAATTGTTCCCAATTCTCTTATGATAGCAAGTTCAGACATGCAGTATTACCAAAACTTGATGATTTTTCACTGACATGTTTAAGATATCACCAGGATTTCCGTAATAATAAATAATTTTGAAATATTTATTCGTAAAACACAGAGATCATATATCTAATATTCTTAATGCTCAATGTCCTGAACTGAAACATTAATGGTCCAAACTAAAACATGGATTATATAAGGTAGATTTGCCGCATGCAGGAAAAGTTTGCTTACTTTTATCTTGCTTCTGGTCAGTAATAGCTAGTTCTGTTGTGATCTCATTACAGGCAAAAGGAATTAAAGATATCGGTCACAGCTTAATAACATTAAGCGATTAGCACAGTTCTTCAATGATGGTTGATATCCCCGTATTGTATGTCAGGTGGTTGCAAACATGTAGACGGACTGGGTCACGTTATGGGACAGAATCACTGCCACATGTTGCGCGATCCTAACGAAGCGATGGACCCCATCATGAACTTACGGTTTAGCGTTCCAGTTACAGATCGGTCGAATGTTTGTGTGATAGATAGATAGATAAAACAGTGGAGTTCATTGAATGTGACGGTTTTTTGTCCGTCATTTACTGTGTATTACAGTCTTAAGCCAAATTTATATTTCTGCGTACATAATCTTTGTTACCATGTTTTGTTATTTATCATGAATTGAAATATTTTCTTTGTTGTTGAAATATTTTGTTTGTTACATTTATGTAACATATATTTTTTATTACAAGTCTCCTCTGTTGTATAACGTCTACTCCCACGCCATGTGCAATACAGATAAAGCAAGAATGTGTGACAGTGATTATTTATTTCTTTTAAGAATCTTTTCCCAACTACTATAATAATATGTGGTGTTTTTATGTAAACTTAAAGGATTAAATTTAATTACCAATTACACCCGGATTGCTGGGGGCGATGCTTCATAAATATTTAAACAATGTTTATTATTCTGAGTGTTTTGTTGGCAATAAATTTTGATGTCCCTCCCTAACGAGGGATTTCTTTGTTAAGATGATGGATTTGCTGATAACGCCAACGTTAGAATTTAAAAAAAGTAATTAAAATTTGTGATTTTAATGATGCAACAATAATTTTTTTTTTTGGTTTCTCATATATTAGTTGAAAATACAAAATCTATTAGATAGTAACAGATGAAATTCGTAAATGTTGGAGAAGTAGAATATACAATAATTTAGCAACACAATTTATGTTAAGAACACAATGTCATAAACATAATCATTTTCTGTTTTAAAGTTTTTGTTTGTCCACTTAGGACAAGCAGAACTATTTTCGATCAGCACCCGACACACATCGACACCCGATCATGTTCGACTACAAAATAGGCATTACCAAAATAAGTAGGACTGCTGTAATGAAAGATCTGGGTGTCACTTTTGATCGCAGACTTTATTACAATGAGCACGTCACTACCATTGCAAAAGAATCGTTCCAGCGTTTAGGATATGTACTGAGGAATTCCAGTAGCTTTAGTAGTGATTGCGTAATACGGCTTTTATACAACGCGCTAGTCTGTGGCAAACTAGAGGCCAGTTCATGAGTATGTAACCCACATCACTCCACCTACGAACTCCTACTAGAAAAGGTACAAAAGGCATGTCTTAGACACCTTTACAAACATAAGTTTGGTCATTACCAACTCATGTACCCCACGGCCTTCGTCTTGGGGTAACTCAATTACAACTCGCTGAAGACCAGGAGATCCAATAATCAATTGGTCATCATGTTGAAACTCTTTCGTGGTTTTATTGATGCTCCGTGCCTGCACAATGAGTTGGCTCGCTTATACGTCCTTAGGACAAATATCTGCGTGCTAGGAAGCATAAACTCCTCGCTGTGCCACACACTCGGACAGTTGCACACGCTAACTCCCTTATTCCGCGCGAGATCTCTGCCCTCTGTGTTCTATTGTAGGCCTTTCCCTACTTCGACTTGCTTGCGGATGGATGGAAGGCTGTTATGAGTGTGTGTTTGCAGTTCAGTGAAACCCTCTGAACAATACCAATTCCTAGTTCTAATGTACTTATTAATAACTGATCTCATTATTGTTTTATTATAATTATTATAGATCGGATTTGATTTATTTTGTAATTATTGATTTAAATTTTAATAGACTCAGATTTATTTTTTTGTAGAGACAGGTATTTCAGTTACAATTATTTTTATGATGTTTTTAATTTAATTTTGCGTATTTTTTGTTTGCATTTGTCATGTACCTGAGTTAGTTAGTGTAATTGGACTTGATGTCCGTTCTAGCTAACTATAAATAAATAAATAAATCAGTGCATCTGTTGTTCATTTATATCAATCACCCTAGAAATCTATTGTGTGTGTAGAAATGTGTTGATTGCTGACCTTTTTTCATATTTTGTTTTATTTATTTTCTGTATACATATATAATATATAATAATTTCTTAAAAAAACTATAACGCAGATTATCAATAAACTGAAATTTACTTACACTAGGAAACTTTTCCTCAGCGATGAATACTAAAGAACTTTTAACATGAAGGCTTCCATAGGTTACATACACGGAAAAACATACAAATTATTTAATATGAAAAACAATGTCCTCCTATAATGTAATTTATCTAAAAAAATTAGAACTTAGGATAAAAGTTAAGAATTTTTAGAAGGCTATAGCTATTTTGGAACTCAAGCTACCTCCCATGCTCGCGGAGCACCCTGCAACTGCTGGCGAGCTAACGATAATGACCACCTCCTATTTTTTTTTACTCGGCATATTGCCTTATATTTACTTCAATTCAACTAAAATATTTCTTGGTCTCAGTATAAAACAATAATTGTAGGGCCATAATTTATCACCGAATGTTAGAATTAATGGTACCTCGAGGGGAACCCTATCATATGCGTTGGCGAAGCCGCGTCTTTGAATATGATTTAATATTCTAATACACGTTGTACCCTGTGTCGGTTTTGTAAGCTGCGCTTGTGGTAAAAAAATGGCGGAATCACGGTTAACTGTCTAAGATTTTGCAGTTTAATTCACGGACATAAACAGGATTTTTGTGTTTACATAATTTATTTTTAATTATCAACAGATAGCAAACGAACAGACTGGCCACTCGATGGTAAGAGATCACCATTGCCTATTTACGTCTGTAATATCAGAATTATGTAATATTACAATATGGTAACTTAGGGATGGACGAAGCCTCCCCTTTCAGGTACGTATACGTTTAGAGTATAGAGTAGCTCGTAACTACATGATTATATTGAATATTTAAGAGTTCCATTCATTTTGTGAAAAAGTACGAACACTCGCGCGTTTACCTAATACACCCGATTTACTTAGAATTTATTACAAAAAAAAAATTAAGAACACACATACTCGTATAGCATCTGGTGACCTCAGGTATTCATATTGTAAATAAAAAATATACATTCTAATTTTGATACATGATGTAAAAAAGCGCGGAAATATTTATTTAAAAAAATATTAATGCAAAATTCTTAACATTCTTCCCACTTCATCTAGGAATCATTAATAAATATTACTCAAGGTGAATCTGAAAACCTCTGTGAATGAGTGACAAACGGAAAGAGCTGTTGGGTAAATTTACCGTCCGGAGTCCAATGCGTTACGACTTTCAGCCTTGACGGGTTTTTATATTTATTATTACTAGGCTGAGAGGTAATCTTGGAACTTTATACCGTTTTTTAATAACCATTTGATGAGATACCGGATTATCAGGATAATGGTACAAACGCATCAAGCCCTCAACAGGTAGCGCAGCGTCTTTGTTAGAGTTACAAGAAAAAATGAATTCTTTGCATAACTTGGAGTAAAAAGCCAACTACACTTTTAACACTTACGGGTTCTATCCACACTTGAGCAGATCTAAGCGCATTGATCAAAGGGAGACCAATGAAAAGAAGTGCATATTGGAAATTTCTGCTTATATATGCTTTCTGATTATATATTTTTATCCCGGTGGTTATCGTATATGGTGAGAAAATGTATGGCTAGCTACCACTCTCCGTCTGAAATCCAGTTCAATCATTGTTGGACAGCCAGTTATATAACAGACTACCTAATTTCTTCTTGGCCAACACCAAAGCGACCACTTATCATAAAGTAGGCTTTTCACATGTTAACATACATATGTATATACATTTTGAATTTTAGCGTGCTTCAAAGCCACGACATCATTATATGGGACCTTTTACTGACTAATCACTAGTGTAAAGAGAGAACTCTTCTTGAACAAGTCTTCTGACATCACCGGCTTCGTGACATCTAAAAACTTACTGGGTTAGTGGGTCAAATATTGGTATTAGTAGTATCAGACGTAGGTAGATAATATTTCAAAAATTACTGACGAGTAATCTCAGCAACTGCTGCGCTGGGTATCCATTCATTCATTCATGAGCCTTCGAACAGCGCACCAATTGCCAAAGAATGAAGTTTCATCCTCATCAATGAAGTTTCATCCTCGTCAATGAAGTTTCATCCTCATCAATGAAGTTTCATCCCCATCAATGAAGTTTCATCCTCGTCAATTGGTTGTGTGCACTGCAGTCCGATTTTACAATTTTTTCATATGGTCATGTCAAACTTCGCAATCCCTATTGGTAGGCACCCAGCTAGCTAACAATCGATAAGGTCTCGGTGTCAAATCCCAACCAGGGCTGACTTTTATGTGAAAGATAAATGTTTGTTCTGGGGTCCATGCCACCCGCAACACACGGAATCCTAGCGCGAGGGTGTGAGTAATGATTTAGGATGAAGGAATATGACACGGAGATTTTCAAAGATTCGACCTCGAGGGTGGACATTGCATTGACGACATTGTGTTAGCCTTGTTCGTAGACTATGATGATCAACCTGTCTACTTTTCTACTTTGCTCTTCTGGCCATCAAAAGTGAAAGTAGTAGTAAGAGCGCTGGTCTACCTCAACGGCTCAGTCCTTGGGATCGTGAAATTGATGTGTTCTGTGCACTATTGCTGCATTCGCAGGAGCACTGGAGAGTACCTTGAAATGCTTGGTAATCGAATTAGGCGAAATGTAATTTTTGCTAAACTTGTAAAATTAATATAATAATAATAATCTTTCATGTTAACCTTATGGCCCGGTGTTGACGTCGAATTATCGGTTAAAACGGGTTTTTTGTAAAATATACAACATCCTGAAATTTTTAACATGTATGTAGTTACTAGTGTGGTCGGTGCGAGTCGGATGTGGTATGATTGTGTTCATTTGAGAGTCTTGTAGTAATGTGATTAGTAATCTCGTCTGCTAAATGTTTATATTAATTTAAAAATGATCACTAACATAATTATAAGTTGCAAGTGTATACAGCATCGTGCATGTGTAGAATCTACATCGATAACAAAGCCTTAATGTTTATTAAATACATATAATATTGTACGTATAATATTATATAATGTAGGTTATAAGTAAGAAAACTTATACGTATAATACATTTATGTGACAGATAAACGATACTAAAAGAATAAGGAAGATTTAATAAATGTTTGTTCACGGATGTTGTTTGTTAGTGACATTCTTTTATTATATGTATGTCCATACCACGCTCAATAAAGCGAGCCCTAGTGTGAGAACTGCCGTTGTCAGCATGTCGGCATCGCCCTTTGTGTTGGTGAGCAGCAGCAACGGATAAACCGCCACTGATATCTGACATACCACCGTTGTATAGTGGTGCACGACATGACAACGGGTCATTCGATCGACAGCGAAACCTACATATCCATGCAAATGCAAACAGCAGTCTGTTTTGATTGTACCCCACATCATAGCTGATATCCGATCACATTAATATCTAATTGGAACTCACCGTGCGTCATAGGATAGTCAGAGAGGTTCGACTTCATAGTTGCAGGAGACAAGACGACGCCGTCCAGTCTATACTTAGGGTCATTAAATAACTCGTGATACTACATTAACTAATAAATTACCTAATGTTTTCTATAAACACTTAGGGGTAACCTGGATTGCCCTCGACTCCTACAAAGAATAAATTTAAGGGTGTCTCATCGATACCCAAGCTGCAAAATACCTCCTTTGGTGCCTTTATTCCGAACAACAGTTTTAGGAGCAAACTTACAAGTATCTCGGTTTTATAGACTATATAATCAGTTTTGACATTGGACAGTCACTTTGGACATTGTTTCTAGCAATATTTACAAGTTTCAGTCTTGTATTGAGTCTAGATCATTCAAGGAATGTCATTAATGTGACTTCGACTCGAAGAGTGTTTATCTGTGATATAGCAGTAATCGGATAAACAATCAACACTTGAAAATAGCAGCAAGTAAATCATTACAACTGTAAATCTCAATTTATTTATGGAGTATAAAAAATATATACATTTTTTTATAGATTACCCAGTATTATATACCATTAAATATAATCAAATTAATTAGTACCCGTAAGTCGTTACCATGTACAAACCGTTGGTAAACGTAATAAATAAATCAACTATCCAAAATACAATTATTACAAAATGAAGAAAAAACGTCAATATCCGAAAATGCGTATCACTCCGCACGCCCGCGTGATAAATCTACCTAGACGACTCTATTGGCTGACTAAATAAAAGTTTATTAAGACTGTATCCGAATTTAAAATAAATGTTATTAGTGTATACATATATACATAGGTGCAATAACTGACGGGGGTCCACCGGGACCGGCGACGTACCGATGTCGGATCCTATAATCGATGCCGTTACGGATAATGTATAAGACAAATACTGCATACATATTTTACGCGTCATGATATCGCGTAATCTCGTTAGAACAAAAAACAGCTTACAACGGTTTGACTAGGGAACTTGCTGGTGCTTATTACTTAAATTTTAATAATTGCCTATCAATACGGTGTTTATGCGATTTCTACTATGTAAAATTATGTAAAATAATGTTGCTTAATTACAATGGTATATTTAGGTAATTGGAATGTTATGTTGTTAACACACATATCCAGACATTTATTGACAGAATAGTGTCTTTTGGTCATTTGGTTTAATGCATTCTTGTATTTGCATAAAAGTGCCTTGCCAAGGCCGTGACAAGGCCATGGCACCTGGTCCATCCTACTTGAGGACATTGGGCTCAAAACCATTCAGATAAATCTCGGTACTCGTGTTTGGTGTTAGGTTTTTTCACCTCCTTGTTTACCCATCACCTTCCAGCATCAATGATGATGTGTCGGTCCAAGTTTTGGACAGTCAATAACAAAAAGAATCTTCCGCTTTATTCTTTGCTAGCGACGCATCGATAATGCTTTTAGTGTTACGGAATACCACCGGTAATGTTGACAACTTGCCATTAAGTAAAGGTTATCTGCTCGCTGTTCCGTGCTTTACATAAAAACGCCAAAAACATCCACAACAGAGAAAAACATGCGCCAGACTTATGTAACGTGTCATCGAAATATGACAGATACTTATAAATTTCTTGGCACGAGCGTATTCTCGTAAATAAGGCGTATTTAACCTACTAACCCAAGTGACTCCGCGCTCTCACAGAGGATGTTCCCAACGCCTGACGCTAACAGCTTGTTACAGTTTGTTTCATAAGCAAAAAGAGAACCGGCTTTATAAAACTCAACAGGCTATTTCAATAGGTATGAAATGCGGATAAGAACTCCAGTGATTTAGACAATAAATAACTTTCCAATACTCATTTAACTTTGTCATTTTATACCTTTTAGTCTTAGGCTAAATTCAAATAAAACATATATCTTATATTCAACCGAGATGTGATGATTGTGGCAATAATATTGGCACTTTGAATGAAGACCCATTGATATCATCGAATATGAAACACGCGTGGTTCGAAAAGCCAATGAAAGCCAATTAATGATATTAACTTTATAAAGAAGAAGCGATGCGATCATTTAACACAAATGGCAAAAGGACGCGTGCCGAAACGCATCTTTTTCTCGGAGTTTGCAGCAAAGCCAGCATAAGTCTGATGATCAGTGTCTGAGGTATAAGGTTATCTTGAAGAGACACCTTAAAGTATGCAATTTAAACTATGAGAGATGGAATAATCAGGCAACTGAACGCGCAGTTGGAGAAGCTTTATTGATAAATAAATTATTGATTGAGCAAAAACGTATGTTGTACTTTGATAGGAAACGAGACGGTTTCCAACTTCGTGTTTCCGTCTTCAATTATGTAAACAGTCCGCGTAAATCTATATTCTTAACTCGAGCGTATGATTAAAACCAAAAAGAGTACTACTTACTAGGTACTTACTACAACTACGTAAATTACTACAGAGCACGCCGGAGCGTGGATTTAGCCAAGTTTTTAGAGATAAAGGCAATCCCGTAAAGTCACTGTAATCGAAACCAGCTTTGTAGTGTTACACTCATTTCCTGGATGGTCTCCTTGTGTTACAACTGGATTCATCACATAATTAGGACATCGTAAATAATGAAGTGAAAGTACTCCCACCAAACCTAGACTGTCATTCATAAACCAGACTGTCTTGCATTCGAATGTAATGCAAAAATTTAATTATATAATTAGTATTTTTTTTTTATTTTAATAACCGACAAGCGAGCAGACGAGCCACCTGGTGGTAAGTGGTCACCGTCTCCCATGGACATCAGCAAAACCAATGATATCACTGATGCGTTGTCGTCTATGAAATGAGAAGCAGGTAAGAAAGATAGAACTGGCTCTCAAGCCCCCAGCCGGAACACGTCGAGTCGTTTGGCGGCTGACTCAAGCAGGAGAGTGGTAGCTATCCAGGCAGGCTTCACGGAAAGATAATAATGATACCAGTAATAATATTAATGACTTAATAACAATACTGATAATATAATCTTTGCGCGAAGCCCCACCACCAAGCAGGCTGGCTTATGTCGCCTCTTACGACACCCTGTTAATAATTACTGCACACTAAAAGTAATTTTCTTGTAAACTGTCACATGTAAGTGCCATTTAATGAGAATTGCCATCTCCCATTCCCAGCAAATCTGTGAATTACTTTTCAAACATGGATTGTTAGTTTATTGAGTAGTGAAATAGGTAAGTAAAGTGTGATTTGATTAAGATATCCAATTTTTTTATTAGCTTTACTTCGCTTCAAACACTACGTTCTACATTAAAGACTTTATTTACTACCTTTTTCACGAAATATCCGTACTAACTTTTAATTTCATTGAAACAGGTTCATTTGCCAAGATCAAAAGTATCTTAGATTGTGATTATGAAGCTAAATAGACAATGGAAAAGAATCTAAAAATATATATTTTCAAAAAATATGTGACCTAATAATTCGAGCTTCGTTGCAGTTTTAAAATTAGTATGGATTAATCATCTGACCCACCCATATTTCATTATTGACGTCTGTGCTAAATTTCTTGTCGACACATAGACATACTGACATTAATATGTTATCATAAGGAATATAATTAATGTATTCTGTAATGTGGAAATTAATTTTATGTTCTCCTTTAATTTTGAATAAAACAACAAACTGAATATTCTTTTTATTGATATGGAACTAATAAACGTATAAGTGCAACTCACAATAATTTGTAGTCAATTGATATAAATCTTATTCTTAAGAATGAAATGGTTCCTGTTAAATCTGTGATCAACCAAAAAAATATTGTGCCCGAGATTGAACCCGGTACCATTCAAGTAGTCATTAACAACCGAAATACGAAGTCTTCAAAATACTTGTAAATAAATTCCTGAAACTTAATAACTTGTTACCGTAATCTGTACCACAACAGAATATTACTGTAATTACCCTTCTCATGTCGCTTTCATCATTAACAAACTTCAGTCATTAATCACTCCGGTATAATGATAATATTATAACATTTTAGTACTTCAAAGGTAAAGTATTTATTAGACCATAATTTGAAGAGTCTTCCAGGGAGTCCGTAGGATATTGCGCGACTCATTAATGTGTTCATATGAGACCTGAGGGCCTACCCACATCCATCGAAAGACTGCCAATAGTTTTTTGATAAGCAGGAGTCCCATATAACATAAAACCTCCACCAGAGAGGCCACATAACATATTTAAAAACTAGATATATTTTATAATCAGTATTAATAAATAGTGGACAGACATTTAGTCCAATTAATCTTAAGTGGGTTGTTGGAAGCCATCCGTAAATAACCTCAAATTAAACCACATTCTGGTTTAAAATATGTCTCTTCTAAGAACTCGAAACAAATACAGTATGAAATTTCATAGCGTGACTCTATTATAAAATTCTAAATTTGTAATAATCACTACCAAATCAAATACACACACCGATAACACATAAAATACACATACAATATATTTCAACTTAATTCAAAATTATGAAAATATTAATAACTTTCCGTTTCGAAATTCAAAACTTTTATTCCAAATGTGAATTTTACGAATGCCGTTTCATTTCTTTATCATTACCACATGTATTTTTCAACATGTGAGTTATTTATATAGGTATTTTATAAATAGTAACCGCATGAATACAGGCCAGATATATTTGTCCGTGCGTTGCCCGCTACGCTTTATGTTCCGTATTGGCAGACAGAAAATAAAACCTATTTGTTTAGCTACTCAGATTTGATATTCATAAAATGGAGATGATTTTAGGTCGATTCTTAAGAGTCCCAGTTTTGGAATTCCGGTGATTTTTGCTAAAGACTAAATAAATTATATCCCTTTTATTTACTTATATACCCGCAATAAATTTATTGTAGTAAGTCAACAAATTATCAATCTAGAACATTTGTTAATTTAGATTTATTGAATCGTGAATTTATCGTTAGCTGGCCGAGAAAAGGCTAACATATTTTTAATAAAACAGTACATAACCCACCTTAGTCTGATGAAATCGGGAACGTGGGTTTTATTAAATTCCTACACAGTCATGAAAAACATTATTAAGAAACATGTCTTTATTGATATAGAACATTATTATATAAAGTGTCTAAATATGTAATTATGTATCATGTTATGAGTGTCAGTGCAAGTAAGACAACGTATAACTTGTGTAGTTTTTTTGGACACCCGCATTAGTTACCTGACTTTGGATGTTGCGCATTTTATTAGAGGATACATCGTTTAAAACATGTCAAATTAATCACAATTCATTAATTTCGTCATGCAATATCAACATAAATAATCCATATGTGGTCATTAGAAAATATTAGGGAAATTGAGTAAAAAAAACTAAGAATAACAATTTTTTATTTTTATTTTTATTTTGTGAGAGTCATATGTTTCAGTTAATATAATAATTTGTTATAAATACTGTTACAAAGGATCTCGAAGGTTCGGCAGAAATAATAGCGGCCATGAAAATAACAGCTGTAACAGGAAATAAGATCTACCTCGGACATATCAGGCGAATCTCGCACATATCGCACCCTTAGAATGAAAGGGACTTAACTCAAAAATTGCAATTTATGGGAAATTACGAAGAAAGTTTCCAAAAATATATGGTCTTGAGTAAATTTAAGAAGACTGATGTATGAGGTTTTCCCTTTTTCTCTTTCTCACTCATAATTCGGGCTCTATTTCACCATGGGGTTTTAGAGTACGCTTTTTTAAGTAAATTTATAGTAAAATCTGGAATTTTAGGAATTTTGAGTTAAGTCACTTTCATTCTAAAGGTGCGTATGTCTTGTGCAAAAGAGTTCATATCGCGTACACGGTCATCTTTACCTGAGTCTCTACATTGTTTCATCAATTTTTTGACGCGAAAGACGTAGAAAATTCTGCAAGGCGCGAAAATGGATACAAATAGCGGACAAGGCCTTCTGAGGGTCATTCAGATCACGAATAAGAAAGTGAAGAGTTCTTTCTACGAAGCGAAATACGTGGGATAATGACTGCAACTAACTGTTAAAGTGCAATAAAGTCTCTGCGAAACTATTATGGCATTTTCACAAAACCGTGTATCCTGACACGTAACAATACGTACGCACCTGAAAAAGTAATTTTAAAGCAGACCGAGAGGCTGGCAAGTCTGCGCCTGTCTTGAAGACTTTGCAGATTGGTGTCAATCAGATCTAGTACTTTCTGCACGCCTCTCCATCCAGTTTAACTCTGATAGATGACATTTGGCAGCACCAGCTCAAATGTGACAACAGTACCCTATGGACAAACCTTAACTTTTTAAAGGGCTAAAAGCTGATTTGGTGTGAACTGCCATTGCACCTTCGCAGGAACCACCAGTTTCCTTGCAGCTGCTTTAGCTTTGGACTCCATGTACCGACCAAAGTTGAGGTGCGAAGAAACTTCAACTTCCAACAATTGAAGACAGTCAGTGCATTCCAAGAATAAATTCTGAAATGTAGGACCCAAGGAACGGGCTTCTTTGAATAGACACGTCTATGTTTTTGTGGCGTTGAATCTTACATGACTGGCACTGTCCCATTAGGGCATTGCCCGAAGTGTGAGATTTATACGATCCATCATGGCCTCTCTTTCGGACAGTATTTCGTCCCTACTGGCCCGAGGATTCGAAAGGTACTCCCCTACTGGGCCCCTGCATACCCATAGATACCGAGCTAGAGCAGATCATTGATGTGCAGCAGGAATAGTGTAGCGGATAGAAGAAACCCCTGAAGAACTCTAGGGTTGGTAGCCATCGATTGCGACGAACAACCATCAACGACAACTCTCAGAAAGCCCTTTACTCAACCGATAAGGCCAGAGGAAATACCATACGCTGGAAGCTTGCCTAGCGGGCCAGACCCAGTCGAAAGCCTTCGAGACATTGTGAGAGGCGGCAAGCGCCCCACCGTTTTTCTGCAGGGCCTTGCCCCATAAGTGAGTGGCATACGCTAGAAGACTCCCGGTCGAATGGTTTCGGCGAAATCCGTTCTGCCGGTCGCTAATGAGATCGTTTTGTTCTAGGTATGTCATGAGACGCGAATTTAATATATGTATATTCCATAGTCTTACAGAGTATGGAGGTTATTGAAATCGGTCGATAATTACTAGGGTCGGCGCTGCTGCCTTTTTTGGGCACGGGTTGCACATTGGAAAGCTTCCAGAATTTGGGAACTATCTGGAGAGAGAGGCGGAATAGACGTGGGAGTACCGGAGACAACTCGGTTGCACACGAATTAAGTACAATGGTCTTTTCCACGTCCAGATACCGCAAGATTTTGAGAACCTCCTTGTTATTTATGCGCATCTCAGGCATAGAACTGCCGCAGTGAGATGTTTCTGTTGGCTTGTTATCGCTAGCATCTAGACGCGAATTTTCTGCAAATAGCGAAGCGATCAAGTCCGCCTTTTTTTAAGCTGTATGAACCAGAGTGCCACTTGGTTGCACCAATGACCACTGCTTCCATTGGGCTGACAGAAGTTCGCTAAACAACTTTGGCAAGAGACCAAAAAGCTTTATATA
>PDGT01000098.1:187168-217824 GCA_003671415.1 Megathymus violae | reverse complement strand
ATATATATATATATATATACTCGATATATATATATATATACTTGATATATATTCGAGATAGATTTTCGCTTCGGTTAGATTTTTCGATTTGAAAGAGAGAGAGAGAGATCGAAAAATCTAATCGAAGCGAAAATCTATGTTAAATTAAAAAAAAATATCATTATCGTTCACAGTTTCTTATATCCTTATCACACATATATAAATAAAAGCCAAGCTGGAAATACTACTAAACTACAAACTTTTAATAAGCATTGCAATAAGTTACTGCGTTCATGAAAACGTCGTAGGACTTTATGCAAACCCACACGTGTAAAACGCGATAGGATAAATCTTGCCCGTTCAGAAATTATATTTTTTATTCCGCGTTCCTGTCACACAACCTGTGTGCTTCAGTTTTATGAATGTTTTTAATAAGTTTTCTTGTGTGGATTTTTTTGATAAATTGAAAAAAAACTTGTATTGTGATCGAATTTTCAGTGTCACAAACCATCGTGTGAAGAACATTTTTAACGTTATTATTTATATTGTCGTGCACATGTCATTAGAATTGTATAGATGTTAACTCAGTATTACAAAGGATGCATTTCAATTCACTACTCAGAAGTTTTTATTTTATTAAGTTCAAATTGAATCGGTGAATATTAAAAAAAATATTGAGTATGCATTATTAATGTCTATAGGGCGGTATAGTCTACATATCATATGCTCATATCCTCCTCATATTTAAATTAAACAAAATTACAATAAAGTTACGTTACGTTGCGACACCTAGACGCGTGAGAGGTAACAGGGCGTTGTTCTAAATATAAAGTATAACGGCAATGCCGCATCGTGCGTTGCAACGTCGTGGAAGGCAACGTCGTACAACGTAACGTCGTGCGACGTTGTTGAAACGTTGTCAACGTTGAAACATTCGTGTCTAGGTGACGTTACTTTTAAATAGTTAACATATATCATGTCTAAAGTAAAATGGAATAAGAAGTTTACACTTGTTGAGAAGACATTTTAGAGTAATCATATTGTGCTTATATGAACATCTGAGATGTATATTCACAGAACTTAAGAATTATGTGTTTGCTTATAAAGTTACCTTGACTTTTGTGTACTGCACAAATAGAGGATAACAAGCAGTGTGACTTTCAGAAAGCGTTACGAGAGGACAACCAGCGTCGTTCGCCTTTGCACAAAGCGAGAAATTATAATTTTTTTCATCTAATCTCAGCTTATCATCTAATTAATGAAAATCTTTTAGGGTAATTGGATTTAAAATTAGATAAGGAGCTATATAGTCGGTTTACAGATCTATCGGTTTACAGAGTTAATATGAGATGTCACAAAAGTAAATGCAATAAAGAAAATAATGTTTTGTTTTTAAATTATAAAGAGTTCGAAAGGGGTGAAAGAGCCAGCACTCCTGTCTAATTATTTATTATTTTAAACTTTATTGATCACAATAATGAATTGATCTCAACTATCAATTCATTCTGAAATTCAAAATCATTAAATCGTTTAGGTATTCTGTAAATATACTCATATATATCACTTTTTTCTTATATTAACGTCTGGAAAAGTTTTTTTTTAATATTGAGGTGAATTATTTCTTAATATATCTATCTATTTGTTATTATATTACCACACCATAATATAATATTTTTACAAGCTGCGCTTCGCTGTTTTGTTTCCTGTATTTTTATTGTGTATACAAAATAATTAAATAAACGACATCGAGCTCCGTAAAAGAATGTCGAACCGTTTGAAAACGATATCAGGTCGTAACCGGATTATGCCTTTTTCTTATTTCACGATTGTGCGGTCCAATTTTCCGCTTTTACTATACATATTTCTTCGAATAAATGCTTAATTATTATATATCTGAAGGTTTAAACCTGACTATAATCATATGTGTTCTAAAAAATATTTTTTTGTCGGACTATCCACTAAGCTTATAAATTACATTTATAAAAGCTTAACGTGTCCCCACGATGCGTCTGCTCATTAATTTTTGGCTAAAGCTAAAGGTACCATATTTTTTTTGGGAAAGAATGAGCCGAATGCAGTGTCACGAGTAGAATTGTTATACGGTTTATTTATTACGATTGTAGCATGTACGCCGCGGATGTTTCACAGCACACACACACAACACAGCTTCGCATTACGCAGGCGCTAGTGTGCCTCTCAGCTTGTTATAGTCCACTCCACACCGTAATAGTCGCTAATCCGACTGGTCCTGGACCTTGTAATTCAGGTATTTTACCTCCTTGATCGAGGGGCGACCCGCGCTTCGTTTATGGAGGCGTGGGCGCCATTCTAGGATTTTTCTTTCCCCTCGGTCCTACGAACGATATGCCGATATGCCGAGCTATGTTGGTACCATTTTTTTGTCTACAAACTTCATTGTTATCAAAATACCTTACGCAGTCTCTCCATAACGATTGACTGAGCCTTTGGGTGAGATCAACAGTAAAAGTCCAAGTGTCGAATCCATAGGTACTGGCAACGTAGATTGTTCAAACACGTTCCACTTCAGGCACACAGACCCACGCACGCATACAAATAGACCACACATTGAACGCTTGAACCAAAACATGTATTAGACAGCGCTATTGCTATACCTACTACATATATCACGCTTTTTCTATCGGTTCGGATAGAGATTACGTTGGAGCATACATGCGAACATACAAAAACTTGCTAGACGGGAGTGGGGAGGCTATGATGCGCCGCATAAAGAGAAAAAGAAGATAGTAGAAAATACTGTAGTTATGTATTCTATCTTATTCTCTTGCAGGCTAAATTATAGATGTACATGTTTGTGTCTGTTCGGTGTCGCTTTTTCGTTTCATTGAGTTTCAAATCACAACGGCCCTAAAGTTTCCCTTCAATAAAAACTTCTTGCCAATCCGGTTCACGGTTGTCCAAAATCAATTATGTGCTCGCTTCGTATCAAAGTACTTGTAACAATACGACGTTTGTCTAGCCCAGTAGGTAGGTACTCTGCCTGCCGGTCGAGAGGTCCCGGGATCGGTTACGGCCGAGAACATCTGACCCGTCTATGTGACAGATAAACGTTTATTCTGAGATCGTGGGTGTTTGTAATGTTTCATCTATGTACGTCCATGCCACCTCCACCACAGGGAATCCAAGTTATTATTAGTCATAGTTATCATCTATACTATCTAGTATATTAATACTGTAAAGAGAGACTGCGAGTTTTGTGAGTTTGTGTGTATGCGGAGGGTAGTTTGCGGAACCACATCATTTGTTTCAAACATTCTTCCATTCAAATTAATGGTACATTATTTCGGATGGCATATATCATATACATAATATATATATTTATATTTGAATAGCTACAGTCATGATGATATCCTCTTTCCTTTAATATTTAAAAAAAATATATGGATTATACAAAGATAGATAAATCGAAAGAAGAGGGGCCGGGCCGCTAGTTATATTATGAATTACAAGTACACAGCGCTCGTAAAACTGAAATAAATTCGTTTTTATATTTCTCGATAATTTACTGCACACCAGAAGCGATTTGCTATGAAACTCTATTTTTAACTTATCTATTTTATGCTGATCGAATTGTGTACGAGTAGGGTGATTATTTAAACCTAGTATACGTTACTTAGAAACGTATGGGTTTTAGTAATCAATTGAATAAAGCTATCATACCAGACTTATGTATTCGTTGTCATAAATCGCTTTAATAATACATCACGTTGTTTATAATGCTTATATTTAGAATTGTTAGAACAGCATTGATTTAATACATAGAAACATCCATACAGTAGATGAATCTTTGATTATATAAAAGGACGGAACAATGGTTCATTTAAACATACATTTTGTATGTTAGTGAGCAACACGGAGTAGGTATATTATGTCAATTGTTAATCTAAATGGCGTTACTGAAGAGCGAGAGTAAAGTTTTGTATGAAAATATCGTTGTAGTATTTTCGAGTAAAACTTGAAGTGTGAGTACGTTTTTTTATATTCAAAGCCACCTTGTCTATTCAATCGGTGTCTATTCATCCGACTGAACTCTGTTTTCATAATCTTGTACTTTAGGATACTTTGTTGATGACTGTACTATTATTAAGGCGAATTTATTGAAATTATTGCTATATTGTAACATATTGATTGACCATTTGCACACACAAACTACTAACGACACCGAATGGTGACTTATTCAGTTAGTACAACCGCTCGGTTGCCGCTAATCGTCTATTCAGATGTGTCAATGGTCGAATACAGTTTCATTGTCACCGAAATGGAAAGATTTTATGTTTATTGACTTTTATTCCTCGCCAGACTCCTCCTCGCCTCACTCGTAACTCTGTCGTAAAACCCATTGATTCCAGCAGCTGTGGTTCACTGTATAAATCCAGATCAGCTTCCAAATTACTTCTTTGATATCAGTAGCAAATTTTCTTGTAACTTGGTTATTATCTCTGTTTCGGATCCATTAGCTATATTGCCCTTTTAAAACCATAAGAACTGCTAGTCTGTACTGTAACGTGACATACGTTAATATTAATCTAAAACTGACAAATCTGACGGCCATAAATCAACTAAACAAACCTATTCACTAAAACGATTAGGGGTGACGGCCTAAAATACGAGTAGCTTAACATTCTATTCGCTCAGTGGCATCGGTACCGCGAGTCATCGGCGTCCTCGACCGACCTTTACAAGAGTACTGGAGTCTAAAAATATCTTCGATAAAATTCAAGTGGGCCACGGTTTTAGGGCGAGCCGAGTGAAACCAGAACGTCATAAGGCGTTGTGTTGAGAACAGATTTGGCGAGCGCGGCTATCGTTTACCAGTTGCTAGAATAATATTGAAACATTTTTTGCAATAGGGTTCCTGATTATAATTTTACGTCTCTCGCATTGGAGATATCTCGATCGCTTCTGGCCTTTGACGGGTACGTTATAAACGAGCCCGATCCGTTAAATAGCATTCCGTTAGCCGTATCCAACTCGAGAATACAATTAGATTGAATAATTTTGTTTGATACGTTTTGTTTTGTACCTACCGCTTTTGTAATTTATTAGATACCAGATCACGCTTCGCTTTGAAAATGCGGGAACATTTTCGTTATCCGCAATGAAAACTATTCTTAACCGTGGTCAATAATATAAATTCCAAATATACCGAGAAGCACCTAAATCGATTCAGTGGATTTAGTGTTATAAGTGCACAAACAGACAGGCGGACAGGAAGGCGATCGAAACTTTCACAACAATATATTTAGGCCTCCATACCGATAACGAGAACTGCCTACGTGGAACGTTAAAATTCCCAAAATATATTTGAATTACAGATGCGGCTCCGGTACAGTTGAATATAATAATATTATTGTTTATTTCTTCTGTTTACCTAATAATTCCACTGATAATAAGTTTGTATAGAAACCCTAAGAAGATCTCTGCATTTTAATTATAATAATTTGTTAATTTACATATTACAGAATTGCGTTATTGCATTGACCTAAATCACGATTTCTTTACTTGCAATTTTAGTACAGGTATGACATTCCGTATCTAACTTCGATAGGAATCAGTTAATTTTAACCATACGTATCACTTTGTAATGTCTTTTAATGAAATAACAGTTTCAAAGTAATTATTGTTTTTTTTGAGACCTCCGGCCTCAGCTAACGTAACTTGCTTCACTACGTGTTCATCTTGTAAAGAAGTTGTATAAAAAACTTCATGCACAACAATTGGTTATATAATAAATGTGTACTTAGTGAGATCGACTAATTTATTTCCTTAATTAATCACGACATTTGAACGATAATTAAGGAAATTAATCTGTCAAAATTAATTGAAAGTCAAGGGATAAACGGTCTTAGTCTTGCTTCTTAGTCTTTGTTATTAATCAATTTACGTCAATTATGATTTAATGAACAATATTTTGAATTATACTGTGGGAGCGCGGCCGATTCTCTTGTTGGAAAAATGAAGGAAGAACACTTATTTTAACTTTAGTTGAAGGAGAACATGCACTCGATACAATTTACTCAAGGGAGCTTGCTTGCGACTGTGTTATTACACTAAAAATATTGCCGTATTAAATACTAAATATTCTGTGTTGGTTACATTCCAACATAACCATAACAGTGATAAATATTTTGCAGTAAGCTCTGATGGACGGTGATCTTGATTAAATCCATTCATCAACTGCCGTTCAATTGTATTGGCGAATAATGTAAATATTATGAGTTTACGTGTCATAGTAAAATGTACAGAGTTTAGTTTAATAACAATCTGTTATATAATTTAATATCACATACGTTAATTGCGAGATAATTTTAAATTTAATTTCATTATATACCGCATCTTTGAAAACTTAAAGGAAGAAACTTAGCAGAAAGAAATGTTTTTTTGTTAAAAAATATTTAAGAATGTATTTTGAAATATTCGTGCCATAGTTAAATATGTTTAAGTGTTAATCAGCTTATTTAGGATCTTGAATACCTTGTTCTTTCAGCCTACAACTTTCACTGGTCGTTATTGCTATTGACATTTATAAATTAATTATAACATTGATGTTTAGGGTACTTCGAGAAACATAGCATTTCTTTTCAATAAAAATAATTCAAATAAATTCACTGGCAACACGTTCGGGAGGTCCTTGTGTTTACATATGAGCGGCAGTGGCGGCAGAGACTATTTTATATCACATGACCTATCTGCTCGTTTGACGTCTGACGTTACTATTGAAAAATCGAAAGACTCGATATGTTTAATATAACTTATACGAGGAAATCCATATCTGGATGCAATTTTTTTGTCACTAGGCTGCCTAATCATATAAAAGAATACAAAAAAAATTCTCGGAATCCAATTTACATACAATATTGAACCGAAATTAATACACGGAAACACGCCCAATTCTCAACCGCACATTAATTTTGCTCTCGTATACGCATACCATAATGGAAACCACAAACAATCATTTGGTGGATTGAAACGCGTCATGAATACAGGATTGAAGTCCTGTTAGAAATAAGACGAAATATTGCACCTTGTTACATTAGACGGAATATACATAAATTGTTACGAAATAATTAATGAGGCACAGATAACTTAATAATTAATATAAAATAAAATTAATATAAACAGAGATTAAAAGACTAGTGACCTGTCCTGATTTCGTTTTAGCAAATACTGTGGGAACATATCCATTTACCGGAATAGAAAATACCCCAGATTTTGACCCATATTAAAATTCCAAGTAATCTAGAATTTGTGGTTTCAGTATTTACGTGTGCACACAAACAGACAAAATTCCAACAAAAATATGTATATGTATATCGAAAGCAGAGCCTAGTTACATATAAATTTCTTATAAATATATGACGTACCGATCGGTACCTTTCCTAAGATTATGTAATTGGGGCCATTAAGTCGTAGGCTTCGGTAACTCAAGGAGTTCAAACGAGTACAGTTGCACTTCAGGGATTTAAAAATTGGTCTACTTGAGAAATACGGATACAAATTCTCTACATGCATTTATAAAATAATTTCTTGTCATTTGAAGACAAGACTTTAGATAACCTGGATATCTGAGAGTGCGCAGTAATTGCCTTAACAGATTGTAAAATCTACCTACCCGCACCCAACCCGTTGTGAAGTATATGGCCTGTTCTCACCTTATTCTAACAATAGATGCGAACCCAACCGACTTTCAGATACTGCTTGAGAGTGTACCTTACTATGTAACAGACGAGGCCATGCAACTTCTTTCCTGTTGAAGTTCGTTGGGCTCCACATCACTGAGTTTAACCTGATGCTGCTGATACATTGTAGTAAAGTTATTTGTTATATTGTAGTAAATAAAATCTTCTAAATTGTTTCCGCCTTGTTGTCGTTGCCATTGTCGTTCCAAGGGGTTAGGTAACCTGTGTGTTTACATCCTCTGCTTTGATTCACTATGCATCTAACGAATGGTGATACGGATGGGTTCTTTCTGGGATCTTTATTTCTTCAATGGGAGTCTTCTTACCGTTATATATCATGTCATCTACTTCGTTATCACCAGTTAAATTAACTAACCAAACCAAAGTAACATTATGGTTTTAATTAATGGTGATGTAAACAAAACGTATAAATATCATCGTGAATATTATATATCACAACTGTAACGGGAACTCTAATTATGTCTAATTATGCGAAACGAATTACATCAAGTTGACAAGCTCATCTGTCATTAGTTTCTATCAAGTATCTATCATTAAGAGTTCTTTCAACCACTGCTGTCTCACCGTGACCACGATCAATGTAATGATACACAACCCAGTTACAGTACGGTAAAAATAAATAATACTTTTGTCAAGAAGTGTAGGTAGTAAAAAGCTTTCCGACTTGACATTGGACACTGTCTTTACGAAAGTTATCTTTGCCCGAGACACATGCTCTAGAAGTTGAAATAAATTATGATTTTGTTCTGTTCAACTACAGTCTGGTCAAGCACGTAGACTTTCTCGGTCAGCAAGATTACTAAGTGAAAGAATTGAGTGAGAATATTCACACAATATTATGTTCTGGTTTTGGAGTATCGATGTCAATAACATTTACATAATGAGGGACATTCTATTTGTTAATTTAAACTATTTTATGTATTGATTGATACAGCTGCTCATTAGGTGCAATGGTTAATTCAAAAGTGGATTGCTTACAAATTTAAGACATATCTAAGGTTCTTACTAATAAACAATAATTGAAACCTCGGGTACTTATTACTTTAGTCCAAGTGAGTTAAGTTTAAGAAAAGTGTCCTCAGCATTGCAGTACACAATCAAAGAAATATTTTCATTATTTTCTGTGTTGATATTACAGTATAAAGATATTTTGCACCCTTAATGACCAGTACGCACCCAGTTTTTCACAATAACCCTCTCATCCACGTTGAACATTTTTCTGGTTTACCAATCACATTATTATCAGTTAGTACTTTCAAAAACATTTCAGAATATTTATTACTTCCAACTGAATACAATGAGCTCACGTCAGCTTTCGCTTTTCTTTTACTTAAATCAAGGTAGTCTTAGTTTTTTGCCTTTGCTCATTATTGAATCTATGTAATAATTCAAGTGTTTCTGTAAAGTCATGAAGCAATAGACTATAGTATCGATTGGTCCAGAGGAAAGTCGATAGATTGTAGCTTTTTAATGTAATCTACAAATAGTAATTCTGTAGACGATCTGCCAATTTGTCTGCTTAAGATTTGTGATGGTATGTCATATGTCCTACTCGCCTCATTTAATCCATTTTCCTTACTTATACATATTCTACCCCTTCTATCATATTTCCTTCCGATCATATTATTTCACTTGTAGCTTTAACCTATCCTCTTTTCTGAAATATAATAACTAAATAAGACATTCATGAATATAATAACATAAAAAATCCAACGATAGCGTACACAATACAGCAACAGAAACAGATTAGGGCACATTAGCCAATGTTCAGGGTAAACTTAAACGTAACGTTAAGTAATTACTGTAATTTGTGCAAAAGTACAAATCCAATACAAATACAATACTACTATTCAATACAAAAGTATACAGAAGTAAGATTTATAATTAAATGTTGTAAACGTAACTAATTTAACTTGACATGAAAACAAATACAAGAAAATTTACAGTGACGTATAACTATAACTTTTAATCACATTTTCTCACTTAAAACAAATTAAATCCGTCACAGTGTTGTTTTCATCGCAGCCATATTTGCATCACTGACCTGTTCGAATCAAACTAGCGACAAATTGAAAATGTATATGTTAGTTTAACAAGCGAGGCACGTTTGCCCTACCCTTGAACTCGAAGGGCTCAGTAATTACGGCTATAAATATTTTAGACCACTTGGAACTCCACAATAACGGGAAGATTTTAATGTCCACGTAACCTTTCCATCATTATACTAATTGCCGAAGATTAAAGTTCCACTCGAAATCGTATGGATTCGTTGCGATCCTCAACAGCCGGAATTCGCGGTCGTTTCCGACTGAACTGTTGAATCAGCTGTCGTCGGTGGTCTTTCTAAAGTGTCATTCAGGGCTGGCAATGCATTGGCGACTCTTCTGAAGTTGCACATGTCCATAGGCGACTTTGACTAGTCCTTTAACTAGGATATTAATTAAAACTATAATAAAGATTCTATTTCAAATTTTGTGTTAAAAAAATTGCAATTTATTTCTGTCCAAGTATACATGGACCGTTTTATGTGTAGATCGTCAGCCAAGATGTAGATAGGGTCAGGGTTCCAAAAACGCCCGGCTGACAAACGCCATCTTGACTATAAGGCCAGTCCAACCTTGCTTCTACATATAAAAATTAAAAATATGTAATTTATGAACATAACTCGTGTTTCTGCATACGAGCTACGAGTAAGTATCCCATATCTACATTTTTATGAATATGAAATATTCTTTGAATATGAAACATCCCGTCACTGTGTATAACTATGGTAATTAGCTTCTATTCGTAGACTAAAGAGGTACATAAATAGCAGAAAATATAGTTTGTACGCCAGGTGAACATATACTAACTATAAGGTAAATCATGTGTAGGTCTTACTTGTTAGTTTTACATATATCACATGAAAGTACGAGGAAATATGATCACATACGTATTGTTCTGTCTTAAACTGAGGCTTTCGTATCAACATTTATCTTTGCAGCAACATTGTGAAACACAAAATATTTGAAATGTGACTAACCTTATATACAAAACTACCGACCATTAAATTTTGAAAATAACAATATTAATAGTTCCGTCCCATTTATCCTTTAAATTCCTAATCTTTACATTTATATTCCGACCCTAATTTCGAGGTCGATTCAAGTTAGTATTAAACTAGTATCCAATAATCCGCGAACATAATCTCCTATATCTCCTTTACAAATGCGTAATGAAAGAAGATAAATACATCTAAAATTACTTTAGCCCTGTGGTCTCCCAATCAACAATACAGTAAACTGTTGGAGCCGAGAGGAAAGATGTTGAAATATCGATAGTAAATTTACTATCGCTAAATTTATTTCCGCTTTGCTGAATACCTGAGCGTATGAGATCTAAGATGCTACAGATAATCTCTTTTGTCCAATAATAAAATAGGACCATAACTCAAAAAACAAGATTGAACAATCCCCACATGTTCATGACCAGTTCTATTCAGGCTTATCTATGAGCTCTGAACCAACGCGGATATGTTGGGTACACGCCAACACTGTCATTGAACTCTACTCAGGTGAATAGATATTATATCGGGATATGGTGTTGTATTCGAGGTTCAGAAAGATGTTAAGATCTTTTCAGAAGCATGACTAAAGTTAAAGAGATTGAAATACATTTATTACTTCTCCTATGTTTCGTGACAATCTGTACAGAATATTTTTTTTTTTAAACGTTTACACACTCACACCCCCGCACTAGGATTCCCTGTGTTGCGGGTGGCATGGACATACACAATTATCACTTCACAAACACCCATGACCCGAGAACAAACATTTATCTTTCACATAAATATCTGCCCCGGCCGGGAATCGAACCCGGGACCCCACGCTCGGCAGGCACGGTCACTACCAACTGGGCTACGGGGTCGTCAAATAATTGAGTATTAGGTAGGAGGGAATAATGTTTTCTTCGAAAATCAGAGCCGTTCCTTTTCGAAAACACACTAGAAAAAGAACCGAAGAGAAGAGAACTGTTTCAAAATTAGCTTAAATTTAAATAAATGCTTTTTTATTTTTTTTTATTCATCATTCTGTTCATTCTTTAACGAAAAAAAACAGTATTAAGACAGTACAACTTATTAGTAACCCAATGCAAAGATCCTTATCTTTATTTGCAGTTGAGAAAGCCTTAAAGTAAACTATCGTGCGTGAGCATAGTTGTTTCAACAAAAGCCATATTATGAGGCCGCCCTGAGGCATCCCATGACTCTGCAATCTGTTAAGTAGGTAGATGAGGGACATTATGGTAATGGTCCGTTTATCATATTAATATTTGATTATACTGTCTGTGCCTTCCGAAATATGGACGTAATCTTGTTACTTGTCAAGACCATGTCCTACGGTAGATTTAATAGGAAGATGTATCTGTTCTGCTACATCACCACGCTTGAAATCGCAACAGTAGGTAATAATATAGGTGGTGGAAATCATAATTCAACGGCTAATTAAGATAAAGAAACGGAGGTCAGACGAAGTTCTTATCTAATTGCACGAATTTTCTTTGTGAAGTGTCTCAAGGTCCTTGAATTTCTACGTGACTCAATTAGCAGTTATCTTGACCAAAGGACTTCGAGTTTTAATTATGGCCACTTGATATAAGCAACACAAGTCGAGGTTCATGTTGCTTAGCTATATAAACGAAATATTATTTAAGAATAGTATATGAATAAATAAATCTCAGACAGGCATAGACATACACAATTTTGACTACCCTATAGCCCGGTTGGTAGTGAACCTGCCTGCCCAGTGAGTTTGGGTCCGATCCACGGCTGATGTAAACATTTATGTGACAGATAAATGTTTGTCATATTTGTGACACAAATATATAATGTCATATTTGTGTGTGTCCATGCCACCCGCATAGCAAGGAATCCTAGTGCGGGGTGTGAGTGTGTAAGCTTTTTTTTTATTTTATTGAAGAAGTCATCCATATCCGAGAATTCCAATTCAGGCTGACGTTTATAGTTACCACGGATACGTTTTTATCCGTCATATGAACGTCTGCTTGTTAGTGAATCGAAAATGTTAATTAGAGAAACACTAATTGGTCCGTCTGTAGCTCCTTAAAATAGAGTCAATAAAATAAATGTTTTTTTTCCTCCAGTGGCTTCAGATCGTAATACACGTTTGAAAACGTAATTGAAAACGTATCATCACCTAATAATATTACCTTGCTGAAGTAACGTTTCATCGCAATAAAATTTATTTATACCCTCCTTATCGACTAAGGTTACATTATATTAAATGTTTTACGTTTTATGATTAAATTACATTTTGCCGGTGAATTCATTTGCATGTATTTAATAAGCCACTTCGAGGATTGTTTTTATTTCATGAGAGTACGATACCTCAGTCCCGAGACAACAGCAAGAGACTGGTTTTGTGTTGGTTCACAGCCACTTTAAATAGGTTCAAGTCAAATTTTTTTATAAAATACTAACAAATGCCCTCACTTCGCTTCAGAAAACTACTTTAGGCTTGAAATGGCTCCTGTATTGTTGTAAGACTGAGATTTTCTTGTTATGTTAATGAGAAATACGTGTTTTAATTTGTAACATTTTAATTTATGGATGGATTGAAGTGAAACAAACTATAAATATTAATTTATGCTCACTGCATGGCACTAGTGAAAACCGTAACGAAATTGGATAAGCAGTTTCTGAGATTAGTGCGAACAAACGCACAGAGAAACAGACAAAAATCCTACCAGCTATTGTTTTGGGTTCTATTGCGTTAATAAAGGCCCCTAATAGTAGTTTTTTTTTCATATATCCTTAATGTACAGCAAGCGATCAGGTAGAATTTTATCATATGTATAGATTAGTATTTTGCTATACCTCGACATTACATCACAACCCATATCTCCCACAATTGGCTTTGAGGCACATCAGTTATAGTCCGCGCTGCTCAAATACAGCTTGGCAAACTACTACACAAGTTAAAAAAAAATTAAGATGCAGTATGCAAACCCACACCGGGTGAAAGATCTACGTATAACTACTATGTTGTAATAGCAGTTTTAATACTACCTTATATCTTTAATATACTTAGTATGTTATAATAACACATTACAGAAATCATATTGACGTTTTATTATAATATTTACACAAGAATGGCATGTAAATATAAGTTGTCGGATAATAAACGTTAGATTTGTGGCTACTGCATTTATACAAACTATTTTGGGAATGTGAGGCAGATCGTCTGAAATTATACAATGAAATTATATCACTTTCGCTTTTGTTTAATCGACACCGAAACATAAAATGGGTTTTGTTCCTGCAAACGGCTTCAAGGGTTCGCACGATTCAGACGCGGAGACTGCTCAGTCACTAAAGTTAAAAACATTGTCTAAAGAAGCTACGTTCATTCTCCGCGGGATCTCCATTGTCCTGAAAAACATTTACTAATGTTAATATGTGTGACTTTTTTGTTTATTCTTCAAATATATCCAGGTATGTTTGAAGATTGGTATCCCTTTAGGATTTAATATCACGAGAGGAAAACACGAAATCCTTATATAAATATTTGCCCAACGGTCTATTAGGTCGTCTGTCCGATGTAGTCTGTGTACCATTCAAAACTAAATTTCCAATCAAAACTTAGCTGACGAAGCTTCTCAGTATGCAAAGATTACTCTCAATGTTCGGTGAAACGCCGAATACGTGAATCAGCAACGCGCAACGCGCGTGCTGCCGGCTGCCCACAATCTTGTCAAAGAAATGCGGTCAAATATACTCGGAGTCCCCCAAAATTAATCAACCGGGACGCGATAATAATAATTTAGTCATTTAGGATATACCTATTATAATATTTTAGCAGAATTTAAATAAGTTTCATCAATTACACTTATTTATAACACTTGTAAATAGTATCATTATAAAAGCATCAACTCCAATCCCCAACACGTCATTACCCTCACATTCATATTTGTCCGATTGTTTTATTAAAATAGATGTTTTGTTGTTCATTTTACGTCGGAAAGTAGCTCTCATCTATTTGTTTTAAAATAACATCATAATCAAAAAATATACACGAAGACACTTTCGTTGCGGCAATCGTTTTACATAAGTCCATCTTGTGCCGTCCGCGTCTCAAA
Organism: Megathymus violae; assembly: GCA_003671415.1. Lineage (NCBI taxonomy): Eukaryota > Metazoa > Arthropoda > Insecta > Lepidoptera > Hesperiidae > Megathymus > Megathymus violae. Next base: position 202,969 of record PDGT01000098.1, on the reverse strand, counting down.
ACATTTATAAAAGAGATTTGAGTTTGCATTCTTACCGTTTTTTAATTTTTTTTCATGACGTAATACACAATTGTCATTAGGTTTTTTATTGTTAAGAATTTAAACCAAAAACTTTGGATGTATTTCAGTACTTTCATAAATATTACTTTATCTTGATAAAATTCTATATTATTCTCTTACTTTAACCCATAAGATATTTCATGGAAGTATTTCAGTGTGCTTAAATGGAATGGTAAGACTTAACCACGTCTTCACCGCTCGTGTGACAAGCGTCCGGAACGTGCGATTGCGGAGAATCGAATTGTATCAAGAGCAAGGAACGCGCTAGAACTAGGTGCGTTCGGCTGACGAGTCAAATAAAATGTTCCTATTTGGCCGACCGGTTGGTACGACCGACGGCCACGACGCAACGCGACGTGACGGTAGGCGAATATAGATATCGGAAGTCGCCGACATTATCGGTCGTGGCCCAGTAACGTTGGTTCGTGGCGCGTCGGTCGGCAAACCTTCTGATATCGTACTCAAACTATGTGGCTAACATAAGGTGTTAGCTCATATTTCGCCCGCAACTCTCCGACGTGGAACAAAACTGCCAAAAATAATCAATACCGCCTGTGCTGTCCGAAGTACAGAACCGCGACAGAAATCTTTTTAGCGGTCCTCGTCCAATTACCAATGGCGTTGGAATTTCTTTAAACTGGTCGATCACTTACGATTTGCAGCAACATCGGGCTAAGAGCGGTTTATTTTCTTTTAATGGTGTAAAAGTAACAATTGAACATGTTAACTGCGGAGTCAGGTGAAACATCTCAACTGTAAGCGTCGTTACCCCCAATGTCCTTCAAACTGAAATTCAAGGCTTATTGACAGGCTTAACTCTGCCAGTAGGCATTAATGTTGCCTGGGGCAATTTGTACGCTAGTCCATCATCTATTAATCGCTCTCATATCAATAACAAAGAGACAAATACCATGGCCATTTCATTCTTAACGGACGATATTATTAAACCCGATAATTCCGCAACAGTAAATATCCATGACCGACAATAATTTCCTCTCCATAACATCGAAAGCCGACCGCAATCCCTTCCTTTGATCGTTTCACAAGGCCAATAGCTGTCCCTTTCTTTCCCGTTGATACAGTTATTATTCAAAATAGCTGTCCCTTTCACTCCCTTAGAAATGAAAGTTGAAAAATAGATGTAACAATCTTAGTCCTACTTAAACCGATGGCGGTCGAGTTGATGGAACTTCGAACAAGTTCTTGCTTTTCTTATTACCCTTTGATGGCTTACTGCGAGTTTTTATTGGACATTTTTGAACTTTAACTTATCAGAATATACTTTCACTATGCAACGAAATTTGCGGGCCCTGTTTTACTATGAATTTTTAATGGTGACATAACTGGATTTTGTGTTTTGAGGAGGTAACACGACTATAGAACAGAAAAGAAATTATTTGTAATGAAAAAATTCTTACAATTTTACCTATAAAGGATGAAATATTTATAAATAAGGACCTGGCTGTAAGTTAATTTTCCTTACAAGGAGGATCCTGTTCAGTATTATATTGGAAGTTTATAAACAACTAGCGCTGGTCTAAAGCAGGGCCGCACGGTCCCCTAAGTAAGCCCATAATTAGGCCAAAATTACATTACACTAACTAATATTTATACAAATAAAACGTAAATTAGAATAGGTACACCATTCTATGACAATAATAAGTCTATGGCACCGTCTGTCACTTATCTGTCAATTTCACATGACAAATCGACCGGTTCTCCTTTTCAGATGCTTATTAAATTTATACTTATTAAAATTTAATTATTTGTCTTCATTTAAAAGAAGTTTATTTCAATGGAACAGATCGGTTAAATACTATATGCCTATCTGTGCATTTTTCCATAGTCGGCTTCAGTGCTCCACTGGCCATCGCACCGGGGTTCAAAATAATAGAAAAATGTGAGCAGTATATTTTAAATATCGTTTCCATGTTTAATGTCTCCTTAATCTTGAAATACCAGGGTGGTACGTATATGTTTCGAGTAATATAAGATTACAGAAATTGTCATGGCGGCAAGTTGTCATAAGTAAGATTATTTTTCATGTATAATTTTAATCATGAAATGATATTAATGAATATGAAAGAACACATATTAACGTCTGTGGATTCTTTATGGGATTCAATAGCATTCCATTCCATTATATAACCTTGTAAATTGCTTCATTAATTATTTAAACATTTTTATGCTTTAATTGTTTTAAAAAAATTATATATTAAGAAAAAATTATTACTTCTCAACGTTTCAGTATTTAAATTACCTTCGTTATGATATTTTATATAAACCATAGTGAATATTGTCTTTTGATTACAAAAAAAACTTTACACAAACGAAGTGATTGATACATAAATCGGTACCAATATTTTAAAATGATGTTTTATAGTATGTATTATCTACACAGATTTTATTCTTGTTTATTTATTTGATACACACAATAAAATTACACGAAACGAAATAATATTTAATATATAAAAATATTATTGGTACAATGGGCACACATACCTCATACATACTTATATTGTTTATACAAAATTAATAAATAAAAATCATCATCAGTATCACCTTCTTATCAGGCTGAAAATAAATTCTTACACAGTATTTGCATTATTAAATACGCGTATGCAGAAGTGTTTTCCTCTAATAAACGGAAACATAATATCTATGGCAACACTACAACTTTTAATACTGACTCACGACCTAACTCGCCGTTGAGTCTATACTCTATCCTAAAGTTATGGTAATTAAGTCATGGATGTAAAACCCGATGTCCACTAATGAACTTATTGGACATCCTACGTCTGACTTTAAGAAACATTTTCAAATACTATCCTATTCATATACTATCCACCAATATTTTTTTTAAACTATCAGAACTTTCAAATACTATCCAATACTTGCTCAATTATGGAATAAAATCGGTAAGCTTCCTTTTAATGATTTTTTGTTATAAAAAGATATATTGTCGTATGTTTCCTGATTAGTGGGTAGTTTAATAATGCATGTTAATAATCAAAGTATGATTCTTATTTCTTTTTTGTTGCCCTTCATTTTAATTAGGCAAATTCCTACGAACTTTCTCAGCAGGTCGAATTAAAACTAAAACCAGTCAAGTTTCAAACAATATACTTAACAAACATAAAATAACCAGCTCTTTGCACTACTGTTGTTTTACTTGCCGATGGCTCCGCGGGCAACGCAGTGGCCGCAAACATTTAACTTTCGCAATGAAATCGTACAGTTGTGAAGTTTTTGACTTTTCTGTTTTATATATTATGAATTTCTATCGTTTCGTGAATTCGATTCCTTGCTAGCTTCCTGAATGGAAATTGAATATTTCCATAACAAATTACATTATTGACTCCGGTTTGGGTGGCAGATGTCGATTTTTATTAGATTACAACCTATTTACATCTTTAATGTCGAAGTGTCGAGGTCGAGCAGTATATATGTACATGTAATAATATAATGTTTTGTTAAAAAAACACTATTACCAGGTAATTTTGGACCTCTTTAACTGTAAGAACGGAACCAGCCGCAACATGGTTCAACTCCATCCTACTTCGTAATACGAACATTTCAATTAATATTGAAAGTACTACACCGATACAACGGGGAAAATAATCTTCTTGTCAAACTCTAACGAACAGGTGTAACAAAAATAAAACAAAAATTTCTCGCAAAACTTTGAAATATGAGGATATATTAAAAATGCTGTATTCCCGGAGGGTCGAGCCTGAACAAACATGACCTGTAGCCCCGAGGTCACGGTCCGGAGGTCACCGCCATTTGACAACACTCCCTCGACTTGTAAGCTTTGTAGTGGGCCTGAGCTCTTGACGTTGTAGAAACATTTTTAAATAAAACGTTTGGTATTTTTTGTATAGGGATCGGTGAGAACGAATTTTTTTGGAGGAAAATCCAACGAAAGAGTAATGGACGGGAAATTTGTAATTAGCAATTTAAGACGATGCTTCGATGCTACTCTCGGTTCCAATAGGTAGCACTGTAGTCAGTTATATATATTTCAAAATACCGTGTTGCTCTAGTTTGTCTACAGACATATCTTTTAAATATTTAGTACAAAAATTAGGACTATAAAGGTTTATAGTCCTAATTTTCTTTGCGAGAGAGAGCAGGTTCTCTCGCTTCGCTTAAAAAAACCTACGCCTTTCGAGTAGAAAGCAATTAAGAGTTTTCATTTACTATCACATCCTCATAATGTCCGTGTACCTAGGAAATTTTGAACTGTAGTTCAAAATGTATAGCCTGTGGCTATGTAGCCTTCTTTTGATCCAACTTACATCGGGTTTTCTAAGGTTTTACAGATGCAGATCTGTTTCTAGGTCTGTGGTATTTTATAATGCCGAATGGCAGCACAGATGACTATGTTGTCAAAGCTTTGTACAAAAATACTTACCAGAGAAATCGATCTTAGTCTGCCAATTTTCTTCTTAATCTCAAGCAATTTTCTTATTTAAAAGAAGAGCCGAAACGCACAATTCTTCCTCATTGTTCCCTTCATAATTATGCTATAGTATAATAGATTTATGTTATTTTTATAAAATAAAATGAATATTGTTTGTTAATATAAGTAGGTTTTTGTTTTTTATTGATGTATGTATTAATTATTATATACAAGACAGTGTTATATCATTTAATAAATTGCACGACAAATTGGTTCTCTTACAATATTTTTACATTCATTTAGGAATTAGAAATAAAAAAAAATATGTAAGTATATTTCAGTAACTTCAATATACACGCTGGACAGTCAACTCCTACGAGCGGAATATCATGTTTCAAACTACGAGGCAATAAACAACCTACTTGAAATTAATTGTTTACTTAAGCGGAACATCAGCTGCTTGATAGGTCCATTTACAGCCCTAGTAGTGTATATAGGTTTATTATATGACCTCCTAGTACAACCGTAGTGTACTTGCGTATAAATACATATTGTGAATTATTTATTACCGTACTTCCACGATATTGTTCATGCTGACGCGGGGAATTATGTTGATGATACTCAGTGAGGCGTGTTTAGGAAACACCATATTGAAGCAGTCGTAAACGGCCATGTTTACCTTATTTAGTGTAAGAGCTGGGTGCGTGTTTTCAGGCTTTTTTTTCGACGATATTCATCGAAAAGTATATGGTAGAATATTACAGCCACGGAGCCAACAGAAGAATTTTATTATGAATATTTTTGATCTGCTTAGTATACATAAAGCCGAATTTATTGGAATCTAATTCACGTTTCTTCTTTATTTTATAGTATAGCTTCCAAATGGTACAAGAATTTTTGAAATTTTTGTCCTAGTTCCAGAGATTTTCTTCCGCATATACAGAAACTCACAGAATTCGCACTTTCTCTTTATAATTTTAGTGGAGGTTTCAGTTGATTGGGAAAAATCAAACGTAGAGGACAGTCTCTCCATGATTCGTATCCTTACAAACCGAATGTTCCTTGCTTGCCGAATGAATTATTCGGGGTTCGATCCCCGGCAATTTTATATGACAGGCAAATGTTTCTTATCGTCTTCGTGTGTCCATAGATGTGTATGTGTATGTAAGGAAATATATATTATTATTCATACATTCGCAACAAACTTTACGAAATGTATAAGTGTGGGTGAGACTCAAACCCAAGCCATCTATGTGGAAGACCGACGCGATTCAATAAACCCCTCTCAGTAAATCTCGAGAAGAATTTAACAGAATGCTCTACATACCGCTGAATTCAGATAGGACAATATTGCAGGAAGTGCCATATTTATGGCAGCATTACTCAGATGGAGAAACTAACAGGGTAATAAAATGTGAGGATAACTACTTTGTGACACTGAACATGCGCAACCAACAACATTCGTTCCTTTTAGGGCTGTGGAACAATACGGTCAGGATTTATAGTACCTTAGATATCGGTGACTTAGGTCTTTCAAAAGAATTCTTGCAGTTATGCAAGGTGAAATAACCAAATATTTCAGTATAAGAGGCTCTATGCACGTATATTTTGGGATAAAGTAAATCTCTTCTGTTTTGATACACCCTGATGAACGACGGACGAGGCTATGGCTCTCAGTCTTCTGGTTTGTGCACTTACTACGGCTTAACTCGAAGATATTTTTCCTAATGGTAGTAGAATATTATCCTGCATGGCTCGCTACGCCATAAGCCACACACATAACATATTTCACATGTTTAGTTTTTCGGTCGCAAGATCAGAGACCCATTAAGTATGTAGTTTCCTGCCTTAGATACTAAGATACAAAAAAATAGAATAGGCATACAAGGAGATACAACATTTCTTCTATTTCATGAAATTATTTTTTTAATTGATAGTATGTACTTGTCCTTACAAGCTTGTAATGATAGCCGACGGAATCTGCAATAGAAAAGTAATATGTTAAGTTTAAAACTTTATATAAATTTTAAAACATTTTTAACTAATTTTTCATTTCACAAAATGTATTTATGTAGAAAGTACAATTTTATTTTTCAATTTCATTTCCGTATTCTAAATAGGTATGCCCCTAAGAATATTCTGAAAGCAATCAGTCTGTTCATCAACAAAATTCAGATTATTTGTACAATTTATTTGATATGTCGTGTTTAAATATGACACATCGTTTTTTTCTGATGATTTTCGACCAAATCATCGTTTGAACCAACTACTTTAGAGCAAACGCTAATTGTAGCTTGCTTCATACAATAAGTTTTTTTAAACTTTAGTGAACATAATCTAAAGTAATTTTTGATAATAAATCAAGAAGGATTTCACGTAGAATATTAACTTCAAGGTCATTAGAAATTACTTGTGTTCCGTTTCTTATTAAAAGAACATTAATATTATAGTTGCATTATATTTGAATATAATCGTCTTTATCACTTATCCTCTCGTGGTAGAACGAGCAAGGAACAGATATAATAGGTATATCTGTATATGAAATATTCATATCATATTCAAAATTACATGCATGTTTAAGCCCAACTCAATAGCCTTGTTCATGTTTTTGTTCAAGTAGAAGTAATGATATAAAATACTTAGGCGTAGTCATTGATCAACACGTCAACTGGAGTCAACGAATTAAAACCGTTGATGAGAGGTCGAGAAAGTTAATATGGGTTTTTAAAAACCTACGGAGTATCGCTGATGAAAGAATCGTTACAACTACGTATAATGTACTTGCAAAATCAGTACTCAGTTACTGCATTCCCGTACGGGGTGGTGCTGCTGAAAGTGCCCTGATAACTTTAGAAAGGACTCAGAGAGCTCTGTTGAAGGTAGCATTTAACAAACCATTACGTTTTCCAACATTTACACTACATAATACCTACAACATACTCACTACACACCAAATTTACATACTTAGTTGATTAATGAAAACTCATCGAAACTTTCATATTACAATAATTTATCTGACAAACGCCGAATTCCCACCACCTGTCAAATCCCGCGATGTATGACCAAATTCAAACAGAAACAATTCTCGTCCATGTCCTCTTCTCTGCATAACAAATTTAATAAAAAACTAAACATCTACCACTTAACCAGGTTTAAAATTAAACGTTTAGTTACAATACATTTATTAGACTTAAATTACGAGGAAACTGAACAATCTATTTCTCCTACCTCCACATAGCCAACATCAATTATACATAAATAAAGACAAAAACGTTCAAATACAATCATATCCACACACACATACACACTCGAACACACACACGCACATTCGATTATTCACAACTACTGAAAGTAATTATGTACTTACCTTTTAAATTGTATTACCTAGTATTAATGTTTCAACTTATTTTCTTAAATGTATTTTGTTGATCAACACTGTCTTTTGTCTTGGTGGATGAGCGGGGTACCTGTAACACAGGTCTTGAACCAAGTACAGGGTTCTTGCGACTAGCGTATGTGAATGTGTTTATATCAATAAAATATTTTTTTTTTATATTATGAATATTTCATTTTAAATCTTTTCAACACTGTCATCTTTTAGTATTTATTCGTCAGTGATGTGAACGAAGATAATTAAATGTTTTTCAACTATTTCAAGGTTCTGTGTAAGAGGTAAATTTTTCGTGATTGTAGAACAAGACCTTAATTTTGGACTGGTCTCTTATTTTCATGGATCATTCTGCAACTTATGATAATAGGTTGAATTGCACGAAATTGTACTGATGCTGCAAGAATACTGCCGGTCACTGCGCAGTTGATCCAAAATTCAATATCTATTATATATCTATTATGGCATATTGAAACAAAATGTTTCGAGGTGAATGTACCATCTACCCTTTAGGAAAAGTGCCATAAAATTAAGCAGAAATCATGAAGAAAATGTTTTCAAATGTGTTTAAATACAACAAACACGAATGACAGACTTATTTTTCAAATTTAACTTAAATAAAACTGACCATGTCATTGTCTTTAAAACTTATATTTCTAAGTCAGTCTCTCCGTAAATGTATCATAATTCTTTAATCCTTATTGTTTTGTTATTTAGGATCGACTTAGCAAATCTAATTCTTCCGTCAACCCTTTCATTCGTCAACTGAACAATAAATAAATGTATATCATAAATAGTTCATACAAAAATGACAAACCAGATCTGTCATTATTTGTTGATATTTTTGTGATACAAAAATATTTTTTGTTGTTTGCGTTACATTGACTTATGACTCCTCAGCGTTTATTGAATCAATAACCCAACTTTATATATGTATCAAGCGGCTAATTTCCGCATGCTACAATTACGCGTATAGACATTGCGCAATACTAACGCGCATAGAATTAGTTCCAGCGTTGGCATCGCGCCATACGCTATTCCGGGCGTCAACCTCCTTACCAGCTTGTCATACGCCCAAAGGTATACGAGAAGTTTTTATAGATAATCATAATAATAAAATGTGTTTATTGGTTCTCACAATGTGATCTTAATGGCTAGAAAGCACATTTCATGGATATTCTTATTCTAAATCTTATTTTATGAACACTATTGCCTTAGGTTTTAAAACAATTAGGTTTTAGGTCATGGATGCTCCCCCACGGACTAATCGAAGATAATATGCATTCCAGAGATAGTTTCACAGTGTAATTTTTCTTACGAAGTGTTGGGTAATGGATTTATTTTTCAAATTAGGATTATTCATCTGTATGCTGTATATTAAAATTATGTATTTTCAACTGAGTAAAATCAATTTATACAGCCATTGATTGTAGCTTTGCTATATTATACAAAACTTATACAACGATTTTTAAATTTAAAAAGAAAGAATAAGCATCTAAAAAATAATTAAAAACATACCTAGCATAACGGGTTTCTTAAGTAGGTACTCAAAATATAAGTGCTTATGTTCAATGGCTGATGTGAAGTTGGATGTATCACCGCTGGGAAAATTTATTATATTATCATTAATTTATATAATCTATTAAATTACACTATATTAGCATGGTGAAGTACGTCACAGACCTTTTCAATTAAGGGAAAACATACGTTGTCTCTGTCGGGTTTCTAATGACTCTGTATTTTATGTATATTTAAGCGAATGGTGCAGAATTTAATTATCATATATTATAGCAACTCGTTGCCGGTGAGCATAGAGACTTACAGTCCTATTCCGTGTGGAAAACAATGCATTTTATTGCGACAAACACAATGCTAGCCTCATATGAAAAGAAATGAAATAAGCTGCCAAGAGGATTCTGATTTAATGTGTCTCTCGTATATATTAAATACGTTATGGATGGGATAACATTTTTATAGGTTAGATAAAATATAACAAGAGTTAAAAAAATAAGCAAAGGTAATAACATTGCACATACCGTAAGGCAGTTTGTAATGCATCCATTACGACAATCGGTGCACAAGTTCATACGAATATATCACTAATTGTCAACAATTACTATGTTGATCAAACATTCAAAAATCCATCATTGAATCTAAACACTATATAATACCGGCCCACACACAGCAGACGTGTCATGGACTGGTAGGTGGTCAGTTTCACCCACCTAGAACATAAACTTCACAACGCATTGCCAGACAAATTAGTAGTGTTAAATAAACACGCATCATAAACTTTGATCAGTGTACCAGACAAAAATTGCATTGAGTAGTGTTGGCAATCTCTACCACGGCAGTGTAGTGGTGCCGTCTAGAAACTTGTTTGAATCCAGATCTGGACCAATAAGCGACGGGCACGTCGACCAATAAGCATCGTGTGTGCCCCACCAAAGAACGTGTAAACCAAACTGAAAAAGCGCGATAGCACACTATTACGGCAACAGGCGTCGACTCAAGACATCACAACTACTCCCTAATCATTTTCTAGTATAGTGATTTGTTTAATGTGCTATCTAAGAACTATTAAGTGCTGACAGAATAGTAATCATCTTATTTATTTATTCACTTGTAGTTAGTTAACAGTAGTTCAAATGTCAATCCTACTTAAATTATTTTGATAGAACCTAGGCTACCCTATCTTTATGTATTTCGCCGACCTATTTACTTTTACCTAAATATGTCAATAAGTGACTCATAATCTAAAATTAAACGTTCTGTAATCAAGTTCAAACTGTCACCATTTAATGGGCTGTGACCTAAATTATGACGTCATTAAATTTATAACACCCCTGCACTCAAATATTTCATTTTAATGACACTTTAATGGTTTGCGTCCTTTATGTAATTTTACATTTCGACAAAATTTGTAATTCTAGATTAAAAGCAAATTCTTAACGAACAATAATCCAGTTCTCTCAAGGAAGAGTTATTGTGTATTATTATATTACATACTTGAGGCATACTTACATAATTTGCATTTTGTCGTAAAAGATAATTTAATTTAATGTAACGTGCAAAAAATTAATGGAAACACTCTTAAATAAATACACTTTTATAGCAATATAAGGATTTGTATGGCAGGATAATACTGAATTTATTTTTATACATTTATTAAATCACAATAGCAGTGACAGCTCAGTAGTTTGAACGAATCCTGTATTTACCTCTGATTTTTTCAAATCTCCTGCGTATTTCAAAGTAATTTAAGGCTGAATGTGTTCATATATTACGTCGTTGATTCAAGAAAAATGTTTTATTTCACAAAGCTACTTAAATAATTCAACACAAAAAAAACTTTTCTGATTAAACCCAAACCTGTTTCAAAACTTGTATCGTACTTGACTGGAAAAAAAATCCCATTAAATAATTGACTGGCATACACCGTGATTTCAATATCAATGGGTCTTTTACCGGGTATGTATTTTCAGGAATACAATTTACTTTTTCTACCTGAGGTACGTTAATGCTAAACTAAAGTTTCATATGTATTAAATGTAAAATTTTACATTGATTACAGGTAAACATTTCACAGTACTTGAAAAACGTACTTAACCGAAAAAAAATATTGCTGCCTTAAAACGAAACGTAGCTAACGTTTAGTTTTAAATGTTAATAACTTTTTTAAGGATTAACGCTCACTGTTGTACCATGTTAAAATCTGAATTTAGTAGCTATTTTTTTAAATAACGGGCACGGACAGTGTAAAACACCTTTTACACCACACTACCCTTAAGTCACTATATTTGGTGAATACAATTGTTTAATTTCGAAACAAACTCGTTTTCTTATTACCTATAACTTGCAAATTAGAAAAGTATTTGGTTATTGGATTTGATAGATTGAATTTATATTTGTAAGGTGAAATCTACATCTGATTTACATTTAGTTACGAATTTTGCAAAACAAAATTTTTGGGAAAATGTTCAGTTGTGTCAGCAACACACAGATCTAGATAGATTAGATCTAAATAGACTGTGATCGAGATAATATACGTCTTTATCATCATAATCATGAATAATAAACTTAATATCACATGAACATAAACACTTGCCGGGAATTGAACCTGACCGTTAGATTTATCACTCTAGCGACTAACAAATTCGGTATTTAAGATACTACCTCTTTGCTTGACTTTAAGTAAATTTTCTCTGCTCGTATGCTGCTACCCCGCTGAACAACAAACGAAGCAATAACAGCGGGTCTTTCGATCGCTACATTATGTATCGCCCAGTTTAACCCTTACGGTTCTTTAGCATCAGTACCATTTTACATGGATGAGTAAGGCTCTAGCTAAATTTCTTCTAAGAGTAAACCGTGAAATATTTTTAACATGTTAGAGTTGAGAGTCAGCCACGAGTAGATCTCGGCTTTTGGCCGGCATCGTGTCGGTGACGCGCTATCACGTAGATGGTAAAAACCCCATCTAGTTGTTCGTCAGCTATGTAAGAAACCACCTAATATTCATCATCAAAGAAAGGCCACAAGCTTTTCTAGAAGTCATTGAAGGAAGTTAACGGACCGAACAAGCATTTCGTCAAGGGCCGTTGTCTTCGCTGCCCTTTTTATTCGTCCAAGGACAGTAAAGGCATGACGTCATGCCGAAAGATCTCCCGTGGGACACGGAGTGCCAATTTACTATATTGAATGTGTAGTGAAAGCAAGGAATGGGATGATGGAGAGTAATTTGATAAAATAGCCCGAGAAAAGGTATATCTAAATAACCGAATATGTACGTGATGGTAGGACAATTTGAGGGATCGAAATTGTTGGACCCAAGTGCATGAACACCTCAATGTAATATAAATAAATTTCTATGTTAGTTTCCAAATATGTGTTTTTATACTATGTACTTTCAACTAGTTTTTAATCATATTTGGTCAGAAATGGCCCGAGAGCGTGTCTTTAAAGAAGTTTTTCTAATCCACGGTAATTATTGTATACATTTAGTACGTTTAAAACTGGGTATGTCAATGAATTAATTAGCATATATTTTTAAAATATCGTAGTAGGTTATTATATATTTATATCACTACTAAAACCATACGTGAAATAATATTTCAATAACACCAATATTGTGTATTTTTTAAATATCAAAGCTAATTTAATATTGTATGACAAAACCGACTGCAAATTGAATATATTTTTAGTTCTGTAACTTATTTTAAAAACTAGAACGAATAATATCGTGGAAGAAGTTCGAGCAGTACAGATGCTCACTAACTACACTTCTCCATATTCCGCGTAACGACCAAAGTCATAATACCTTGGCAACTTATATTGTCGTTAAGCCCACACTAATAATGAAAGCAAGAAACTTCTCCTAGGGACTGTACAAATCGATACAACAACAATTTCCATACCGAAAGATCGTCGATAAGGGAGCGATATGAAAGTGTTGCCTCTCCGTGTGCCGAAGGACAAGATATAAAGGTTAGTCTGCGATTAATTCCCTACGAAACAAAGCTATATAGTATCGTAATAGGCATGCCAAGGATCGTGCCCCTGGGATATCCAGTGTACTGTTACGTTCGGCTAGGATTTTAACATGCGGTTTGTACCCACGAGGATTTCGGGTCTGCGACGTATTTGGAATCCAAAACCACGTAAAAGACTGTTTCAAAACTAATCTGCATTAAATTTATTTGTTGTTTCTTTTTGTACAAACAGACAACAGCATCACATAAACCTGCATCTGTAGTGCCTTTGCGAGTTAAAATCTATCGTATTTTGGACATCTCATGAAATTATGACACTGGACAAAAAGTATAAAGTAAATATATTTACAAGGTAAAAATGTCGTTTAGGTAGAAAAACAGAATATAAACTAAGTTCCGGCTGACTTTATAAATTTTGATATCGTGTTTTTAGAAAGACAATTAATCTTACTTCGATTGGTATTTGTGATTCATGAAATATTTTGAGCTCATTCCTTTTTAATACCGATATCCTCAAGACTGTCCCGTGAATTCGAATCATATTTTCGTAATAGAAATCTTGGAATTGTGCGATGTCCAATCAAAAAACTTACATTGCTCACATGTTAACCTTTCGGACGGGCGCTCTTTTGAGAATATAAACATTTCTTTTTCCTTCAATTTAAAAATCCTTCGCAGTGAGTTGAATGTTTGCAAAACTCGTTATGTTCTATGATTAACCTCACCAAGGCTTGTATAGTCATTAAGGGAAACGACCTAACAATACGATTAATCCCCTTCGGAATACAACATATTTTTCCGTAATACGCATTCCGAATATCGTGCCCTCGGGCCCGTTCTGTTTCTCTGCTATTGGTATCCTGTATACCTCTATTCTCATTGTTTACCAATCGTTCTCTTATCATTTACAACGTATTGATAATGTTCCTCATATTATTATTTTTATGTTTATCGACGTGGCAATAAGAAATACAATGATACGATTACATAGTATTCTTAATAATTCTTAATAATCTTCTATTAGTTCTAGGTCATTTTTAACTTAGCTTATAGGGTTACATTTAATACAGTCTTGTTTAGCAGGACGCACTACAAGCAGGGAAGATTTACTTAGAGTCAAGGATGAATGGACCTTCTCTCAAACCAAATAACGTAAATAATAAAATGAAAACCTTACAAAGTTCTTTTGTTAAAACTAACCCACGGAACCCTAGAAAACACTGCCGTAAACTGGAAAACAATAACAGAAGTCGTATTGAAGTTTTGATGAGAAAAAGTTTCATAGCTTGGCGATTATGCAAAAGCTGTTTACGGCTGTCGTTTCTTTGTTTAGCAATTAAAGATCTCATGTAAAGGCAGAAAAACTATATTACGACTCTGAAGGACTTTTTGTCTGTTGAGTGAAGCGTGGCTGGTTCAGGTTCCGACACGAGTAAGATGTCATAAATAAAAAATTTACTCTCTTGCTTTGATGGTTATATATTAATTTAATTTATATATCTACATATGTGTGAGTGTGTGTGCATGACTCATGTCTCTTTCGAGGTCATGGTTTATTATATGATCATGTAATTATGACGTAGCACTATGAGAAAGGATTTTGCACTTTTTATAATTTATAATATGAATAATTATAAATTTAGCTCTTGAGATGCACCAACGATACTAAATAAAGAACTCACTGCCTCACTCACTCACACACTGAAATTGGTATATTCATATGAAATACTACTTACAATTCTTTACATTATTGGTTGATATTTAAACAAATAGTTTTTTATAATCAATACTATTGCCTTTTTCCCCATGTATAAAGCATAAAACCTGTCGCTTTCACCCGCTCAAAATTGCGGCCAGCATTAAAAATAAAAATACTAAATATGATTTTTGAGAAAATATGAAATTAACATGAATAATATAGCATGTAACACATTTTAATTAAACATAACCGGTACATAAGGCTTATTTAAGTCAAATTCTAGATTGCTTACATTTGTAACCCAACACTTTTCAAAATAGAGTTTTAATTTGGATCACTGCTAGAGAAAATAGCAAATAAATTTCAAAAAACCATGAAGTTTTAGAAACTTCTAGGAATTTTGTTTGATAAAAAGTGTAAAATGCCTTTGCAGATTATGCTCTAACAGCGTGTACACGGTACAGTGTACAGTGCGCTTCGTTTCATAGCTCAATGGTTAGGTAACTTACAATGTTAATAGACATGAACAGACCCAGCCAGGTGAATTATTAATAACTGCTTTACTTCGACGGCCATGTCCCGTTGGTTGTGATTTTCCAAAGTACACATTTTAGTCTTGGATAAATATTTTCTATCGAATCTTAGTTTCTTCTATATGATATGTAAGTCTGATATGTGAGTCCAAGCCACGCGTAGTTTAAAAAAAACCTGAAGTATAATGGTTAGGTAACTTATTGTATTATGTAGTGACTAGGGT
>PDGT01000098.1:84984-187150 GCA_003671415.1 Megathymus violae | reverse complement strand
GGGGGGAAATTAGCCTCAGCTGGAACCGGGCATTCCCGGAACTTGCGGGAATTTCGATACCAAAATAAAATCTTTCAAAGTCACAAAAAATCTTGGTCAGAAAAATGAAAATCGAGTTAGCATTATTTATTTATTTATAAATTTTAATAACCCATAATTGTTATGTTTAAGAACGGAAAATAGCATAAATCACTTGGCAAAAATCATAATATATCACACAACAATAAAAGCTACTAGCTAGAGCGACACTATTCTACAAGACACCATAGATTAATTTAAACGAATAAAAAAAATATAAGTCCTGAGCGAGCGACACGTCACTACGTCACGACGCGAGGTACGGCGAGCTTGAGCCGAACTCAAACGATGCGATACGATGTTATACTGTTGTTATACATGTTCATACTGTTGAACAATTATTTTGACACTAAAGATGTTATTTTGTTACTTAGCAGTACCTTGGTAACTAAAAATAGCCGAAACAAAAAAGTCCCGAAAGAACCGAGACTAGAAGCCTCAATCCCGCTTCTGAAAAAAATTCCCAATACCCGAATGTACAGGAAATTCCCGGTTCTAAGCCCTAGCAGTGACAGCGTTGGTGCAATAAAACAATGAATAGGTATAATAAAATTATCATTGATATCCAGTGTCATAAAAAAGTGTGCAGAGGTAATGTTTTTACGTAATTAAACGGATAACCGCTCTCGATTCGCTTCGTAAAATATAATAGCTACGTTTTCAAATCGTACCCACGCCATAACATTGTTATTAATTTTTATGAGGCGCTTCATATTTACCGCATTTTATTCTTTTAGGTTTCAGCTTTATTTTAAAAATAAATATCTATTGCAATACGTAATATAAAATCTGAAAAAAAAACATTTTTTACTAATCTCTATACCGTCATTAATATGTTATCCCGCGAGAATAAATGCATTTCCCAGATTATAAATGACACATCAGTCGAAACCAGTAACTTCAAAATATTTTCCAAAGCGAAAGGTTTCTAGCTAATTGTGAATCTAACACTTGCTGTATAATAAAACTGAATATTTTATGAGACAATTCTTTAAACATTTAACAGCGAAAGTACCTAAAACGTCGCTTGGAAACGCCCTCAGTAGGAGCTCGTCGACTCGGCACTTGTTACTATTTTCTTATTTTAAGTGATGCAAGAAACGACGGATCACGATAGCATCCACTTATTAGTAGGAAAGTCAGTTATTGTTTCTACCGACCTTACTTTTGCTACAAGATTGTGTCGTTATTGCATTTGGTTATCACTCAAAGTCTACTCACCCTGAGGATGCTCCGTTTCGGAGCGAAACACGTGTTGGCAACGGTGTGTATGTTGGTATATACGAGTACTTTTATTATCATAAATGCACGTTTTCCTTTGTGGGAGGGAGGGAGGTTCTATGCGTGTATAGAAGTACATCATACATTGTGCTTGCGGAGTGTTGCAAAGTAAATTAATACTAATTTAATAACAATGAATTTCCCCACAGTAACGCCTGATACTATCAACGTTATAGCATTGTGAATATAGGTCCCTATTAAAATAAATCATTTTATATTTTCATGGACGATGTTTTTACATACGAGTATGCCGGTTGAGGCACGAGTCACGTGATAGTAAGTACCGCAATCGGTTACACGTGGTGCGCCGATCTGCAATGATGGCATCAGGGAGAAACGATAAGTTACATATTCATGATTCATGATTCCTGAACAAAGATAAAGTGGCGACAATTCCCTTCTGTAGCAAGTTGTTGGACGTTGTATCAAGTTTAACTCATACGACGCTCAGGAATTGTGATAGCGTTCTTCGTCTACTTGTGAAGTTAGCAATATCCTTCCAGAATTAAATGTGAAGTAATGTGAGATGTCTATGTTTCCAACGGGCTTCGGAGGCAATATCGGTAAGCGAGTTAAGTGAGCTTTCGAGTTCCTTCCTGGCGGTTCATGCTTCGATATAGAATTACAGATTACAGAAGGTCATACCATAGTAGTGACCGTATACCAGCAGTCGATCGATGTGCTGGTTTATTAGTTATTGACCGAGAAAAACTTCATATCATTGAACCAGTTGTTTATTTACTATATAGTATTAATGGCAAAAGTTAAATACGATCATAGCGCTATGCTCACTGAAAAGGACTATAAAAGCTTGCCCGCGTCGGCGTTCCCGCTTACTTATGATATGTGGAACTTTTATATGGGAGTAAATAGGCTCTTATAAGTTAATGCGTTCAGCGTCTTACATTTATTCACCACTTACCGTCAGGTGGAATTATTGTAAGGCTTAACTTATCCAATATACTAATCAAAGTAAAAGCAAATGTTTTAACTATTATTTGTTACATTCACATCTGGACATTGCGTCAGGGTGTAGAGTGCTATAAGGACTACCCATAATCGTGTAACCTAATATGGTTAGGGATACTCGATCATAAGCTGATAATTTTTAGCCAACATATTATGATGATATTGCAGTTGTCCTTTGCGTATGACTATGTTTTAGTATGCTTATGTGGACAACGCGCGCATGTGTGTGTGATAACATCTCAAACTGGTTAAGCACCTGATTACCGTTAGAAAATTTCGATGTACTGTAAAATATATAGCAAGTATAAATCAGATGCATATTTCTAACTTTCTTCTAACTTTATATATATAACTATAGTCTTCTAACTTTCCGCGAAATGTTGCTTTACAACAATCACAAAAGGAACACGCAAACATGAACACAATAAGAGTTGCGCAAAGATAAACTTCCAGCTGTGGCTTCAGCCTCGCGACCTTCTAGCGAGTGTTAATATCCAAACTATAATTACGCACATACTAAAATCTGTAGCCGTAATAAATGTCATAGGATTTAGTGCTATGTCCATTATTGCTTTATTTAATCCCTGGCCTAGTTTTATCGCGGCGTCTTCGAATCGATGTTGATAATAACTTGTGTTCAATAGCTGCATACATAGTACATAGAAGCATTAGATCAAATTAGACTACTTTATATAAATAGCCGACAAATAACCAAACGAGTAACGCGATGGTAAAAAATTCACGGGTGATTATAAAAAGTGGGTGGTAGCTCACCGCGCAGGCAAATAACTTTAACTGTACGAGCATGCATAAATATACCTTTAGAATAAAGCTGTACTTCCCTTGTAGTCCTGCGACTAATAAAATAATGGACCTCACCGTTAGCTCCTCAGTTAGTCCGCATTGTCCACATTTGATCTCAAAAGTGAGTGGACCCCCGCTTTAATATAATTATGGTATATAAACAATTGTGACTCGGATAGTAAACTCTTGTATACTATAAAATTTAAATATTTTTTGATATGTTCTGTGATTCTTCTCGACATCCCATTACTAACTCACTGACGGACTTGAGTCCTCTCAGTATGAGAGAGCCTTGATCCCAATCCGGCGAAGAGTCCACTGTATTTGTCAAGTGCGTATTCGATGGCGTTACACTACTATTGACACAGTTATTAAGAACCAACCATACGGTATCCTTAACAATGTTTACGTTTAAAATAAACATAAGGTTGTTTGAAACGCGTGTTTCGAAAACCTTGCAAAAGCATGCATGCAGCGTTCATATTTACCGTGCTACTATTGGCACATTGCACTGTCACGAACCATAACGACATACGAAGCTAATACGCCCGTAACTTAGCGTCGAGAGATATGTACAGTGGAATAATAAAAAATATTATTTGAGACGTGGTGTTATGTATGAGTAGGTATACATATAATAAAATTTTAAGTGATCGCTTTCTCTACATGAAGGATGTATGACAAAAACTATTATTATGGGCCTTTTTTAACGTAATACAATCCAAAACAATTAGCCGTTAGAATTTTTGTCTGTTTGTCTGTATGTTTGTGCGCGCTAGTCTCAGAAACGGCTTTACCGATTTCGTTCTGGTTTTCACTAATGTATTGCAATAAATATCACTTAGCATTTAAAGTTTGTTTCATTATATTCTATCCGTAAATAAAAAAGTTATAAATAAATATATTTCTAATTCATAGAACGGGAAATCCCGGTCCCAAAACAATGCGGGTGCTATTTATAAGCGTAAGGCGAAGTGTTTCTGAAGCGAAGCTAGGGCGATTTATAAATATATACCCTCCAATATATTAATGTACACATGACAATCTGTCATTCTGTCAAAGTGTCACTACCGCACCGTTCGTGATCACGGATCGTAAAATTTGGTTAAAAATCGGCACGTAAAATTGGCACAGTTGTAAATAGTTAATTATGACTTAAAAGTAAACAATAGTTCCAACCTATTAATGAACAATGGTTTAAATACCATCCTATTGCCCAATAGGCTTCGTTGTCTTTCTCCTTTCTTAGCCCTGCTTTCATGTATTTTCGATTGAACCCAAATATGATACGATCAATGTATTTATAGTAATTTAGTATTTATAAAAAAAAAGTTAAATATGCACAAGCAGAAAAGTGATACACAATCGTGAAATAAGAAATACGCATAATTTGGGTACGTCTTCATGTCGCCTTCAAAAGGTTCAGCGTTCTTTTATGGGGCTTGGAGTTCGTATTTACAATATAGTTCCAAATTTGATAAGTGAGTTACCTTTTAAACGACGCGTTAAAGCACAGCTTATAGATAGGTAAGGATATTCTGTAAAGATGAATATATTAATGACGAGAACGCCTGGAAATAATGCTGTCGAAACCAGAGCCGCGCAGGTTTAAACTTACTTTGTAATTGCTACTGTTGTTTTAAAAGATGTGCTGAAGGGTTCCATTCGCCGTTTCTTCTGTTCAATGTTAAAAGCATGCATAAGTGTTTTTACAGAATACATAAATGATAATTTTTAATTTGATGTCCGATAATATTAAGACAACATTGCCCCAAAATTTTATTTTTGTATCACCACATTTATAAGACTAGGTTATTGTTCAGCATTACCATTATTTCTTGTTTACGCTCTCAGAGATCCTCATTTAAGGCTAATGTGCACGTTCCACTCTAATGAAACCCGTAAATATTGTAGCACTATGCCGGAGACTATGAGATGACATTTCAAGTGACAGGTTAAAATATTAGGGTTTGAACCACAAAGCCCTCAAAACGGTAAGCTATCAACCGACCTCTAAACCTTAACGATAAGATCGGTGAGTAGATGTGCTGTGTGATAAGAATAAAAGACATTAATCTGGTATTACATACAAACAACCCACTGGTAAATATTTTTTATCTAAATCAACAAAAACAACCTATTAGTTCTTCGCATTAGCATTCCCATTGTCAAGAGAATATTTAAGACACCAGAAATGGTCAAGGTCTCAGAAAACATAATTCTGCCCCTGCCAGGGTTCACACCTAAAGTCGAATCTGGGGGTTAGGTTTTTCATTTACATCTGATGCAGAATCAGCGCTCCATAAGAGCAATTTCCAACCTTACAAATACAACACATCTTTTGTTAGAATACACTGCTGACAGTAATACAATAAAGTTGCAATCCTTAAGCTTACCACGCTGCGTTACCCAAACTCCAGTAGAAAAGTAATGAACCTATGACACAGTGATATTATAGGTTTTGGTATTGATTTCATAGATTATTATTATCATACAGTAAGGGAGAGAGAGAAATGTCACCAGCACGAAGTAATCGAAAGTAATATTAATGAAATTCTAATACAAACATTTTTCCAGAAGGTAAGATAATCCTAGGTATCGATGTGTTGGATTACATTTTAATCTCTTGCTTAACAGCTGTTACATTACCATTTGCGTAATTTGCAGCTACATGGTGAAGCTAAGGTTACCCTACAACATTTGAGTATTAATTGCAATAACCCTACACAATACGAGTATATTGTCATTATATTTTACAAGCGTTGTCATTATCAATTCAGTACTTTTATTAACTTTGTCGAGTAGATGGCTACTCAGTTTGGCTATGACTAGAACTTATAAATTTGTTATAACACAAAAGCACTACTTTGTGTGTAGTCTGCTTCTTCTATATTAAAAGCCTTATTAGTGAGTTGGTTTTCTATGAGTTAATTGAGATAATATTGATCAATATCGTAAATTTTTGTTGTTTTTACATATGCAAGAATATTACGTGGCTAGATTATAAGTTACTTTAGTTTGAATTCATGCCGCTTCGCCATTTCACGGAGGCGTAATTTATTGTTGAAAGCAAATTTAGTAGTAATTTAACACTACTTCGATATCTACTCTCCATATCTAAGAAGATTAAAGAGTACTACTGGTATTAGCGCTTTGGCTAAAGAGGTGGTCAAACAAGAGGCGGATTTAATCCCACGATTTTCGTGGCCCTCCAGTAACATTTTGAATGCGGCGCGGCTATCGCCCGCCGGAACCAGCCGGACAAGACAAATATCCCATCCTGAACCATTAATCCTTCTAATCTTGACAGAAAACCTCCGGGGAGGTACATGCCCACTAAGAGGTATTGCGGAGGCATTTATCAAAACAATGGATAACGTTTTCGATTGTACGTTAATATAATTCGTTTTTGATCTCGTTACAAATATTCTTATTGATTCATAATGTAATATCTTTTCTCATCTTTGTAGCATTTATATATTTCAGATTCTGTCAGATTTCATTTGCAGATTTGTGGGTTTTTATGCTACCGGTGTTTTTCTATGGGAGTGTATTAAGCCACAATAAAATAAAACATCGTATTATGCGAGTTCACATATATACTATTAATAAATCTGTTAAGATTTTCGTGTATGTCTCTAGATAACTCAAGAACGGCTTGACCGATTTTAATAAAAATTGGTATGTAGTGAAACGACATGTTTGCGCAGATGATAGGCTATATAAAATATCAGTAAACTTTATAATGTCTAATCCAGGCAAAAAACATCAAATGTTGAATAATCATGTTTATATAATTAATTGTCCGACCCGAACGAGTCGGACGAGGCCGCTCGTTACCTATAATCCTTCATTTTACTTCCTTACTGTCCCATTAACGTGTAATTCGGTGTAATGTTTTACAAATTGAGAACGCTGCACAGTTTTACCTACTCCCATATACACCCTACTTCAGTTTCTAAATGGTCTTTGTATTTTTACATCACTTTATGTTACTTAAGCCGCCACACTTGTATGTAATTAAATCCAGAAAGTCAATTTTAACTTTGTAATTATGAATTCATTAAGTTAGTCATGGTATTTGATATGCCATTAAGCTAGTTTGCTCATGGAGCCAAACAGCCAGTAATGGAACTCCACATTGATAGTAAATAAGGAAATTTAATTACTTATTTTTAGTGCGATACAAAAAAGTGCTTTATTAATTTTGTGTAACTTTAGTCATTTTAGTTTTCTACTAATCTGTCATAATTTTTTTTAATTAAATATATTATGAAACCCTTTAGGCTTCGATACTAAATTTTATTTTTGTTCTTTTGACTCAAATTTATGATATTTGTGTTATTTTATTCTAAATCATTATTCTTTTATTGTAAGTTTCTAAGTTATGTAATTTCAAATTTTAAACTGCGTGTCCTTGAGCATGATGCAAATAATATGCATGACACCTGTAACTGTAAGAACAGTTAAAAAGCAACAACTCCACAATTAATTCTAGATTCTAAATCGTGCATCTTATGTTGGTCATTCAGTAGATAAATAAATTTGAAATAAATGTATAATACTTACTTTGGTTTACTACTTACTAAGGATATTTTTTGCTTTATAATAATACATACAAACGTTAACCCTGGCTTCTCACGTCTGGCGTCTAATTTACTAAATGAAGAAAATGACAAGTATGCTTACCAGTGTAATTTTTTATTAAGATTTTATATAAAAATTCCATCAACATGTTCGATAATTTGCATATATTTTCAAGAAAAATATTTGTCATACAAATTTTATTCTGATATATACGAATACAACAAAAAAAAACGGCCAGCCAAATCGGTCGAGCTGTTCTCAACATTTGATCTTTCATACATAGGGCAGTTGATTTATCTATGAATCTCGTGAAGCAACAATTCCCTCTCACATTTGTTTTCATCATAAACGTTCCTTAAGACAGGACTGCAGCCTTCTGCAGGGTAGAGAGTGCAGCCTTTATTCAGTGTTATGAATTGGTTATTTGGAACAAAAAATATTATAAGCATTGTATTTTTTAAAATGTAATAATAGTTTATGCAAGTGATACTAACTGTGTAACTTGTAGTCAATTTGACCTATTAAGATCATATTAAAACACTAGTTTGTAACAGGGATGCTATCGAGCTCCGTAACCGTAACCGAAACTATCGGATATCCGAAATAAAAATATATCGAAACCGTAACCGAGTCCGATAAAAAAGTGTCGGATAATTTCGGATAGAGGCAGAGCCTAAATAAAGTACGTTATGACTGGGTTACGTTGACCGAGCCGATAGGTATATTAGCGGCGTCGTTCTCATTTTAGATCGTTTTTATTATTTAATTACTTTTTTATGTGATTATAATACCACATATGACCTAGAAACAAAGTCAAACACCATTAATACATTATAAATTTTTTCCAAGTCGCAAATCATCTAATATCTGTAACCGAATTATCCGAAACAATCGGATAATCCGAAATAATTTCATATCCTTAACCGTAACTGAAACCGGTAAAATATTATTTACATATCCGTATCCAGATCGAGATCCGAAATGACATATCCATACATCCCTAGTTTGTAATACCATGATTTTTATTTATGTAAGGTCCGAATAAATTACGTTGTGGTAAAGTTAAATTGAACATTAAATCATAAATTGTTTATCATATTATTATTATTAGACAAACAACGTTGGCCAAGATAGCTGGTTTTATTATTAAATTAGACTTTTACGTTTCAGCACAGTACTTTTAACTGAGGGCGAATTTACCTTTTGGAGAATTAACCTTTATGAGAAATTTCTATATTGAGAAATTTCCCCTGTGCGAAAACATTTCTCCTTTCCCACGATAATCCTTTTTGAGGTTAGAAATTATTCTGCAGGTTGAAGTTACCCAACTTATCAATTTACAAATTTCATCAAAATCCGCGTGGCCGCTTCCTTTGATGCTGCCGCTGAGAAGCGTCTATATCGATAACATAACATTTTTATTTACTTTGAATGTATTTGAATGTTCTCATACATAGTACAGATATTTTATGTTTTATCTTTATTCAATATTAAAAGATTTTGTCTCATAAATATATATGATGATGGCGTACCCTTATGGTATCATCATGATATTTATTTATTTATTTAATAATTTATGCACACATGGAAACATATGGATAATGTTGAGACGGTAGAAATACTGCGTACACCGAATACAGTACATAAGAATATTATCTTTATCGCGGATGGGGTATTATTACCGGCTACATTTATAATTAGTTCAATTTTTTGGACTTAAGAATTTTATCAAAAAATTATGAGTAATATTTACAGGGTTGAAGTTCAACAAATCGGCAAGATGTCTTCACGTGTGGTGCGTGAAATAGCGGTGGTCAGATCTTTTGACGGGTATTAACGTACTTACGCCTTTTATCAAAATGAGAAATAACATTTTAGTTTAAAATAAAGCTTAACTAATCAAGGGAAACTTACTAATGCGATCATTTTCAACAGCTACTATTTTTGTCCAATTCAGTGGGATTTTTGATTTTAATGAGTTGTAGTTAACCAAGGCCAGATAGCAGGGATGTTATGGATATGTAATTTCGAATATGGATACATGGATAATGTTTTATTTACCGGTTTCGGTTACGGTTACGGATATGTAATTATTTCGGATTATCCGATTGTTTCGGATAATTTTGGTTACGGATATTACATGATTTACGAATAAGAAATATAAATATATATATAAATAAATATATAGTATTTAGAGTGTTTGACTTTATTTTTAGGTATTACGTGGTATTATAATCACCGAAACAAACACTAGCCTCGAAAATTAAATAATAAAACCTGTCTAAATATAAAGCGAGGTGGCTAGTGTATTGGCTCGGCCAACGAAAACCGGACATAACCGGCCATAACGTGTTTAATTTAGATTTTGCCCCTATCCGAAATTGACCGAAACATTTTTATCGGATTCGGTTACGGTTTAGGATATATTTTTAATTCGGATATCCAATAGTTTCGGTTACGGTTACGAAGCTCCATAACATCCGTGCCAAAGAGTATAAATACAGCACAGCGTTTAACGAGCTCCAAAAGAAAGCAGTTTTTAAAAAGCCGCTCCTGGCTGTGGGCAGTTGCTGGGTTTGACCCCGAATAAAGTTCGAACATTCCATTCACCACAAAATGATATACGATTTATGATAGGATGCTAAAACTAAATTAAAATTTTACTTTTTTGACTATAGTGATTCAATTAATTAGCCGTGATTCCTGTTGTTATAGGACTTGTTAAGCCGGCCCGCAACAGCACTGTCTTCGTTCCGGTTATAGAATAATCAAGTGAAGTGGAAAGTTAATTTAATTAGAAGCCTGTTAATTAATTAACGTTTTCCGACCTGTTGTAACATGGAATATCTATACTAATAATGAAACCCTAAATTTTTTGGTAATATTTATTCATTTATTTGCAATAATGTTTAAATACCAACTTAATTACGTTTTATTCTCAACATCAAATGGTAGAAATATGTGATCGGTGTTAATTGATACGTATTTCTGCAATTTGTAAACTTTAACATTGATAGATTTCACATCACAGCTGTTAGGTAATTTTACCTAAAAAGTAGCCATGATATAAACACACGTTGCTGCCCAAAATATTAATTTAATTCATACTATAAGCTTATATTAAGAACTCATTGTTATGTTTTGTGTATAATACAGATGACCAGCGTATACCAAAAATTATCTGACAGCTAACTGTATATTATGTATGGCCATATTGAGGCGGCCTAGAATACTCCTTCCAACCTCATGCTGGCAGAACAGGATGTAGTAAGAGACGACAGAAGCCAGCCTGCTTGGTGGTAGGACTTCGCGTATGGATTACATTATCAGTAAAATTATTAAGCCATTCATATTATTACTGATATTATTTTCACGCGCAGCGTTTCATCCAGCATTTAATGACATATAGCTATATATTTTGTTCAAATTATTCTTTAAGTTTATGTAATACAGAATAATTTAAAGTAAATATGTATTTTCCTCTTTATATCGAAATAAAATCCAAAACAGTACACTTGAAATCATGAAAAGTCGTATATACTTGTAACTTTAAATATTTACGATGGGTAGCGAAAACATCACAATCTGTAATTACCACAAAATGTTGACCTTTAGCAATTATTAATCTCTTAATGAGAGTCTGTCATGTTTGAAAATATCATCAAACCAAATCTCATAGAACCCCACGTACTTAGTATAAGTATGATTACTAGAATTTAAAATTTGTTGTGATGAACATTTTCTTTTTTGTTTCAGGCAGTCGGCCAATGTAAACACAAATCCGCAATGAGATGAGTATGCGCGTGTCGTGGGCCAGGTGGTATTGGATAGTAATATTCACGACATGCACGGCGAGGACTGCCAGTGACTGGCTCGACTGCGCCCACATCGCGACCTGCCGATGCAAGTGGTCCTCAGGAAAGAAAACCGCCACGTGTGCTTCCAGCGACCTCCGCCGCCCACCGTCTCTCTCATCAGACATCCAAGTCCTCGACCTTCACGACAACCCACTCAGGAATTTACCGCAAGAAGTATTCTCAAACATAGGACTGCTTAACTTACAACGGTTGAATCTTAGGGCGACCAAATTGAGATCGATACATCCAGATGCGTTCCTAGAATTAAGAATTTTGATTGAAGTTGATTTAGCAGACAACGATTTAGCAATCTTGCCAAGAGATATTTTCAGAGGCAACGAAAGATTACGATTAGTAATGCTTAGTAACAATCCAATAACGACTTTAGTCGCTGACCAGTTCCCGCCACTTCCTCATCTGCGAATGCTCTTATTGGACGGCTGCAGGTTAAGGAAGATACATACAAACGCTTTAAGAAACTTAAAATCTTTGGAGACGATAGACTTACGTAGAAACCAGCTTACATTCCTTCGTTTGATAACTTTTTCTTTACCAGCGTTGAAAGCGATGTCGTTATCTGGCAATCCATGGCGATGTGATTGCCGTCTTCGTGAGTTCAAGGATTGGTTTTTGGAGAGTAAACTAGGTACGGAAGAGTTAGTGTGCGTCGAGCCATCGACGCATACCGGGAATAAATGGCGTAATGTGCCCAGTGAAAGTATGGCATGTGCGCCGGAGGTAAAGTCAAGTACGTTGGTTGTGCGAGCAGAAGTAGGATTACCAGCGTCGTTTGGATGCTGGGTACATGGAATGCCAAAACCGCAAGTAACATGGTTATATGAAGGTACTGACATCCACAACAGTACTGTTGACTGTGAAATGGAAGAAACAGATACTGTGGTTGAGAATGATGACTCAGAAAATAGAGTACCTGGTAGTGTTAGATGGGTAAATGTTACTCTGTTAAATGTAACTTCGAGTGCAGCTGGAGAGTGGACTTGTGTAGCCAAAAGCATTGCAGGAGAAGCCAGAGCTGTAATAAGCTTAGTATTACCAAGGTCTCAGACTGCAACTGCTCGAACTGCTCCAGGGATTCCCCAGCTATTAGGCGTCGTTTTCGGAGCATTAGGTGTACTAGCCACATTAGGATTTTTAGCTGCCGTTGCCTGCTGGCATTTGCGAAGGAGAACCGTACCACCAAGTCGAAGTTTCACAGATCAGGAAAAACGACTAATAGACGCCTCCGTGGTCGTCAGCTGTGATCGATCGATAGCCGATATGGCTTCATCGTGTGATTTTGAATTGACAGAACGATCAATGTCCATTGACGATCAATCACGAGGTTGTGGCTTCGATCCAGTTCATATAACAATTGAAGGTACTCCAGGAGCATTCCCTCCACCTCCCGCTGAATTTGCAGTGCCAGTTCCTTACGGTAATATTTTCATATCGGTCCAAGTATCAGGTAGAGGTGAGCCATCTAAATATCCTGATTTATTGAGCGGTGGAGCAACTCTGCCGAGGCGAAGCAGAACGTGCTGTAATGCGCCCGCGTATGATAATATGGGTCCTCGAGTGACTGCTACAGGGAGTTCCACTTGGTCACTACCTGGTGCAAATTCAGAAAATGTTGAACCATCAGAGACTCCAGTGCTCACTCTACCGCCCCCGCCACCGGAATTCGTTTCCCTTTAGCCTAGGCCGTTGGTACTGGACGCTTCAAACTTGAGGTGACTCGGTACCATAAAAAATTGCAGTCAATTAGACTATTTCCCAATTATTACACTTATGATAATTCCGACTTGATTACGATTTTGAACTGTATATAGTGAGTGCATTGTGTGTGTGATGTGTGACATCCTGTGAGATTCAAAATACGTAAGGTTGTTATCAATATTGACGATTGTACGATACATAATTTAAGGTCAAATTGTTATTCGTATGTTGGGATGTTGACGTGAGATCATGTTTAGTCTCGTCCTGTTTATTTCCTAGAAATTCTTTTATGTCTACGCATAAGTCTTCCCAACTTTTGTAAATATCGTTTACTCCTATACAAACTTCCCAAACATAAGACTGACCCTTTTGTCTTATTTTCTCTCTCTTTGTAATCGAACTTGAATGTATAAAGCTCTTAACTTAGAAAAAAGCCAACGATAGCTTCTAATCTAAAATTTGATTTAAAAGCGAATAATGTAAATGAAAATAAACCAATCACATTACAAAGTAGTCCGTTGTTTTATTTGTACGT
Source organism: Megathymus violae (assembly GCA_003671415.1). NCBI lineage: Eukaryota > Metazoa > Arthropoda > Insecta > Lepidoptera > Hesperiidae > Megathymus > Megathymus violae. The sequence goes on along the minus strand of PDGT01000098.1, from coordinate 173,323 downwards.
CTCTTTTATTGCTCTTTTTTATATTTTTCAGTAATCAACTAATAAACTAAGTAAGTAAGTAAGAAATAAAAAAAATCAGTAAATGTTTACTGCAAATGACTTGTCAAAGATGTAATTTTAACTTCAAAGAGATAATTAGAAAATTTCTGGACTTATTGAAAGAAACCATTGTTTGTCATTATAATGTACGTAATATCTGCTATAAGATATAATAACAGACAGTGGAAGAAGAAACAGGACAATAGAGCTTTATATATTTTCACACGTGTGAAATTATATTAACTTTATTTATATTAATGACACTGATAGATTAGAAATACGGATACCCGTTTAGTAGCAAGAAATGTATATTGCCAATTATCAATTTTTACGTAAACCAGTCGCTTCAAGAACTTTGCATTCTCTTAAGGTGTATAATAATAAGCCACACACTCGAATCTAATGCTTTTATCTCGTTCGTTATTCAATAAGATGCACAATGAGCCTGCAACTTCGCTTGCACTTAAGGCTGAAAGGAGCTGCTTACACGTAAATCCCTTTTAAGTCCAAAAGTAACATGAAAATTAAAATGTTATCCAAACACAAAATGTTACATGACATTATCATTACCTAGAATTGAAAGCGAAATGTTACAATAAATACTTGACTCCTCCGTCACTTGGATGTAAAAGCGCATTTACTTAGAAAAAGCCTATTCACTTTTGACTGAAATTCATCCACACTGTAATGGGATGGAAATATCTAACGCGGGCAGACCATTTCAATACATCGCGGTTCGCATAGTAATTGACGAATCAAAACGCGTCCCGGATACCGGATGGATGTACGACAAAAGGATGGATAGTAACCGTGCAACGAGTCGTTTGATGGTAGGAAGGGGTTGGGGGAATCAGATCATGTAATTCCTATAATGTAATAACTGAAAGCCTGAAATGGCTACCAAGTGTCGTCTACCTGCAAGCTGACAACATTATTCGTCATAAGAAACACTAGTCGAGAAGGATCATTTTCAAGGTCCCTCCTACACTGTCATGATGACGGTGAATCCCAGTCTCTAGCGACCGTATTTGGTAAACAAAAAATCCTGAGTGGGTTTTTTTTTAAATACCCGACAAACTAGCAGTCGAACCACCTAATGATAAGTGGTCACCGTCGCCCGTAGACATTAACAACATCAGGGGTGTCACCAATTTGTTGCTACCCGAGAAGTAAGCAATACACTCGTTTCTTGAAGATCCCCATATCGTAGCACCACGGGATCACTAGTGGTAGGTCTTACCACAGTTTATACATACGTGGCAGAAAGTGTCGGGTAAATCGTACTATAAACGAGAGCCAGGTATCGAGATGGTATTTGTGAAATTTAGTATTGTGGCGTGTTGAATTAAACTCGCTGATATTCATATTTGTCCATTATATTTTGCCAGTATCAAATTAAATAGCTCTTCAGAACACAATACAGGCCGTGGAAACCGCGCAAAGTGCTCACATCCCTTCGCAGTCCAATGGATTCTCAACTGTCCGGGAGCCGGGCATCGTCGACAACACAAATTGACCGTCTTTGAATCCGGTTGGAAGGGTCCATTTGAGTGGTCGGGGCTCCAGCCCATAGATGAAAGAACTTCGCCATGCGTGGTCGAACTTGTACAGTAACAACATAAATGTGAAGTACTGGTATAAGTTGTTGAGCAAACCCAATTTTTTAAAGCCAGTTTAGCCTTGTCGTCTAAGTAGACTGTACTTATTTTGTAATATAGATATTTAAGATCCCAATATATTTTATTCTCTACTTAGAAAAAAATAGCTCATCTTGATGTCCGAGGGATACTGCAAAATCCTCGAGGAAGGCGGAAAGATTTTAATGCAACTTTTTGTCAAATACAGCTCCGTTGTTGCAGTTATTACATAATGTGTATGATACGAACGAAATGTATGTAAAAGAAATACCTCTAACCCTCTGGCAAAATTGTGTTATATCGAAGTTTTATTACAATTTTAATCAATTTACTATTCCGTGCCGGAGCAACATGGTGGAATATATGCCCACCCAAGTGTGAAAAGAACCCAAAGAAGAGCAGTAAGTTTGATAAGGATATCTACTAAAGAAAGATATATACTACGGATTTGTGTTTCTAGTACATAGGATAGGCAAGTATTATAATAAATTCTAGATATTCTGTAGATGTGTGAATAAACTTCTCCGCATTAAATGTGTGTCGGTATTTGTGTCATCAGCTTCTCGAGCTGGCGAGCTGTTCACGGTTGTTAATTATTTTTGGTGTGACCTCATTTCAAAGCGCGTTTCCTTTTTAATGACATTTTGAGAGACGTCACCCTTAAGATTTTAATGAGTTGCCATCGCTACACTCTACTAAGTGCAGATGTTTAAGAGAATTTGTATTCACCTGTAATATCTTTTTCAAAAATGTGTTTATTAATTCTGAATTGAACCTTACAAAATATAAGAGAACAAAAAAGGGTTCTAGTTTTTGATTATTTGTACTAGTAGTAAATTTTACAAGAGCGTTCACGCTTTTCTTTTTGTCTGGTTAGGTTAGTTTCGATTACTTACATGAGATGACTTTTTGAAACTTTGCTGGATACCAACGACAGTGAGCATTGAAGACGGTTAATATGAAAGAAAAAATTTAAAATTCGCTAACTCGCACACTAGGTTATAAAATAATTGAATTTAAAAATAATTTTCTACTTTCTCTTGGAAACTATTTTAAAACTAGACCTACGTTGGCCGTGCTGGACATACAAAGAAATTAAAATATTACATTTAATCGGTTTTATTTCCAAGTTACAAACGCTCAGAATATTTTCTATGTTTATGGCTATAAAACTTAATATCGACTACGTAAGCGTACATTTAATTGCAAAAGACATTATGTCGTTACCTCATTGAAATTGGAAATGGCGTGAACATTACCACAGCGTACAGTTTTCCGTGTCTCAATGGTACAACCATTTTCCCCAATTATACTTTTTTCAAAGTAATAATTGGCTATTACGATACATAAGTGCCACAAAATTCCATACAACGATACAAAAGCCTCGCAAGAAGTTTTGTGTGAGATAATTGAAATCATTACTGCGAGGGAGGTAGGTGATTCTGGTGAATGGCCGGATTTGTACCGTTGTGTTGGATTTTTAGCGGTTTGGTGATACACTGAGAGATTGCTATTTCATTATTTACTGCATTGAAGAAAAAAAACTTATTTGTTCTAACAAACATGTTTCTAAGTTATTATAAGTAACTTAGGTGAATATTTTAAACGTGTTACAATGTTGACAAGGAATAAGTTAAAAAGCGGGTTCAGAGCTTTTTAACAAGTATGTACACTCGTGTTGATTGATGTCCTGGAAAGCAATGTTCCACACTATATAGCATATAGCGATATTGCTTTTGTGCACAATGGTTACCGTCACAATACTGAACATTTTTCAAAAGTTATTTCTAATGTAACGGTGAAAAATTAGTCACTAGTACAGATACTACTGTAGTTTTATTTTTTAATGATCATCCATTTTCTAAGCAGGTTATTAATTCTTCCTTACTTAAACACATTTCTATGTATATTTCAGTGTAATAAACAAGGGAAATCGATCCGCTATGTAGTATGCATCCTCCCATTTATTTTAGAGTTACAGCTTTTACGGCCGATTTGTGAATGCATCGCTTTTCAAGAAAACTGTTGTTTTATACGGTTTTTTTAACTTATCAATTCAATAGTCGTGAGCTCATTGCACAACAAACCTTACATCAGAAAAGCTTTGAAGCGGCGACAAATGTGGAAAAGTGGTCAGGCTGAGTCGTGATCCAGAGCTAAATGCGATCTTGTGTATACTGAATTGGCACGCGCCTGCCGAGACTCACTCGTTTATACAATTAACTTATTGTACTGGTTTTAATTTAGTTTTGTTAAATAAATAATCGAAAATCTTACGATTCATTTCGTTTTGTTCCTATTTTGTTTTGTGATTTGTAGCCTATTTTTTTATTGTCTAAACATACAAATATTAATACAGTATTGAGTAATAAGCGTTATTTTATTAGTTAGATTTCAAATAAGTGCAATGTGAGGCTCGGGTAAGATCAATTAATAATCGGGTAAGATAAATTAAGATCAAAAATGCAACCGAATACAAGTAGGCATAATTTATTGACGCCATTTTAAAAGAATATATGCAGAATCTCAGCTGAGTAAAGCTATGTTCATCTCGTCTTGAGGCAATCGAATGGCGAGTCGAAGCGAAGATTTAAGTAGGTGATTGTTGACTGTTTTAATCAATATACGAGAAGGACCTTCCAACATTCATTAATAGTAATCTAGTCTTTTAGGAAATGCTATAATAGCAATTTTATATCTTGACATTTTCTGTTTACAATAAAATAAAATACAAATACATAATATCAGTTCTTTAGATTTTTTTCTTAAGTAATATTAGGTACTTTTACTTTTTTGTAAAATGTTTTATTGTGAAGAAGAAGCTGTACAATATAACTGTAGGATTGAGAATAAGTAAGCAAGCGATGGAAGAATGGAACGTTGACAGGATATCCGGATGAATAAATGAGTATGATCATATAGAAAGAGATGGATGTATGCGAATGAAAGGGATAGAAGAAAAGAATGCAAGATGGCCAATTTGGTCTGAGCAAGCGCGGAGAGCGAAAGGTGATAGATAGTAAATTTGTGGAAAAATAAAACGAAGATAGAAAAAATGAATTTTTATTTCTGCCACGCCCCACGCCACATAACAGTACCTAATATACATAACACAACAAACAACAACTTTAAACGGGCTCACATTCAAAGTTCGATTTATTTGTACAGGACTCGAACCAAAATCTCCAACTGGAGCCAGCAGTCCGACACATTCGTCTAGTGCCACCGCATCTCATATACCATAAAAATTCTAAACGTACATCTTTCTCAATAAACTGAATGCGTGAGTCTTAGTAAAGTTTTCCTGTAAGCTTTTAAAGCGAGCTTGAGATAGTGGTGAATTCTTAGTAAACTTTTCACTCGCAGAATATTTTCGAAGCTCATGTGTATGAGGCATGGAAAAATGTTCTGAAAACATAAATAACTGAATCTCCTTGTTCACTGCAATGCGACGTGAGTGAGTTAGAATTGAACGGCTTCATTTAAGATCTTAAGATTAGTTTGACAGGTCGTAAACGATCTCTCTTCGTCATCTGTTGATCACTTATTGTTAGTAGTGCCGCTTTCGGCGCCCCGCTAGACTCCGTAATCCATGTATCATACACACATATTCTTCAATAATTATATTAAATAATACAACATTATTCACAACACATTCAATAATATAATAACTAGCGGCCGGCCCCTGCTTCGCACGGGTGTACTTTATCAATAGTTTCCGTAGCGTATGCGATGAAAGAAATTTTTAAGCAAATTTTTTTACACCTTGGTTCACATTACTGAAGTTTTAGCAAGGATCGGTTATTTTTTCTAGTAATAAATATAGCCTATGTTACTCAGGAATAATGTAGTATTCTAATGGTGAAAGAATTTTTAAAATCGTTTCAGTAGCTTTTGAGTTTATTCGTTACAAACATACGAAAGTACAAAGCTTTCCTCTTTATAATATTAGTATAGATTACAATAAAAACAATAATTAACTTCCGACATATGCAATATTATAATAATAAAATCCTAAAATACAATGAATATTAAGAATAATCTATAATAATAATTTAGATAGCAGAATTGTAATTTATTTATAGTGTAAGCAATTGGGTATTAAATAGTTTCCGATGTTATAAATACCGAATTCCGCCATTTTGAATAGCATTCATAAAACGGTCATCGAGCTGAGGACATTGCCTAACGTTGCCACAGCATTATGGTCGCTGATGTCTATAATATAAATACAATCCACAAATACATTTATCAATTGACAGTTACCCCAATCACTGTGGTCTATTTACCTTTGAGTTTCTCAAAATGTACAAAATCTTTCACTTATTTAGCAATAGAATATTTACTTTTTACTTGAATGCAATAAATTGAATTTAATTGTAATGAATCGGTGTATCGGCATTGAGGCTGAAACCGTCTAGACTTGCTTCTCAAATTGTCCTATATCGACCTCCAGGGGTCCATAAAATTCAAATGGCGGTCCACGGCACTGGATCTCCTTTAAGCCGCGGATTTTTGGTTGAAAGCGCAAATAGTCTTAATATTTTAGCAGTAAGTGGCAACATCTCATTTTGCATTGTACGAAGAGATTTTATTGCCGTACAACGATCGGTATTGAACTAAAATATTATGAAATAATCATAAAAGATTTCTGAAAGGTAGTCTGACTTTTTTAAGCTATAGAACTAACATCCCAATTACTAATTGTGCCTAACCTGAAAATTATAAACATAATATACTAACGTAATAGACGAACACTCTTCTCACAACGCGTCACCAAAACCTAAATGTGCATGTGTCATTTTCACTGACAACTGTTGACTAACTTTCGGTGATGTCAAATTCACAACCATTCTCTGTCGACATGAATGTCGACTATTCCATCACAGGTTTTTTGACATATTTCAGATATTCGATTATTTAATTCATTCTCTTGATTATGTACATATTATATGTTAAATTAAATAATACCATGCTAATTCTAGTATCTTCTATTTACTTCGCTTCGTCTACCATAAACTTAACCTTATTGGACGGGAATACTTTTATTAAATATTTTTTATTTGTAAACTGATTGAAATAAAACAAAACGCGATTAAAAGATTCTAAAGAAAACAATAATAATAATACTTATTGGTTTTAATTAATTCATTCATAGGCCTCACACGTCTGTGACAGACGATATAGTCAGTGTCTGAGGCAAGATTTTTCATGGCATTTAATTAATTATTTGATGTAAATCGACATAAGTTATTGCCCTCGGAAATGAACTAACCAACAATTTTTTTAGGCATAGATTCTTCATTAACAAGATGTCAGTGATTTCGTAGAACAAAATAGTGGCCCTTAAAATGTCTACAGTAAACTTTGTGAGGAACCCTACCTATCTGGTTCAACATTGGAATCCATTTCTCTTTTTGAACTGCATTTACAGGAAACCTTGAAGTAGTAAAATTAGTCAATAAATATGATATCACATTCTCTTGATATTATCATATCATAATAATAACAAATATAAAATTCGCCAAATTTTATCAACCTAAGGAGTTAATACTATTCAAAAGCCGAAGATGCACCTTTCAAACAGTTTATTCTATTTTCTGTCCAATGTGTTTACAAGCTGTAAAGAAAATTAAAACGGCAAAATATGAACAAATGTAGATAAAATAAAAAATATCTATTTATACCTATTTAAAAATTATCCACTTATCGATATATTTTGTGTAAGCCCTATACGAAACGGTATCATTTTCACGTACACAATATCTTTTTATCTTACATATATGTAATTATAAAAAATAGGTTATTATTCAGAAAATGGAGCATTTACTGCATGTTATTAATCTTAATTTATATAATTTTAAGATTAACTTCTATGAAAATAAGCATCGTGAAGGTGGTATTGCACCATCAGTACTTACCTGTGGAATGCCTCTTTGTTTGGGTTATTCTTATAATTTACTATGAAGTCTCACAGAGTACACGACATCATAATGTTTATTTTTGTTTGTCCCATATATACAATAAGATTGAAAAGAAATTAATAAAATAACAAAGAGCTATTTTTTGACAGGAGACTAATGGAGAGCAAAATAGTTTGAAAATAGTCCTACGGCCAATTATCTTACGTCTCTTTCTCGCAAGTATGTTTTTCCGTAAAGCTGGAATTCTCACTCGCACACTGTGTTCCTCTATTACGCTAGTATAATTACTTTATGGAAACAAATTGCTTTAACGTTGTGAAACTAAGAGGGCCATCTTTTATTGATTGAGAGAAACTGTGCTATATTTCATATAATTACTCCAGGGTAAACGATGTTATTTCGCAACGATAACATACACGATAAAAATGTGGTGTCGTATAGTCTAAAAATTGTGTTTGGGGACACTGCGCCTGCCTCTGATCGTTACCGTGACCACAAACCACATTGCCGCTCACGAACCAGTATTACAGTAGAACATGTACCAAACCACAAACTAAAATCTAATAATTACAACAATACCGCGTCTTGTTTTGTATAACTTGAAATTCAGGCTTTCAGTCGTGGCTCTAGGTTTCAATTCTGCACCTACAATTTCAAAGTTATCTTAAACTGAAATCAGTTGTCGATTATTACTATCAAAGGATAGTCTTTACCGGTTTTAAACATTGAAGTCTGTTAACTTACATTTATGCAGTCGCGCAACGAGCCTCGCAATGGAAAACTAACAGGTTGTCGTGACGATCAGTATGACTATAAACCTTTTTAAACGAGCACAAAATTTCAGCAGAGCCGCCATTAATGTTGAAACTTTTATCGTCGTATTATTTTAACGTTACGAAAACGCCCCAGGCTTTTGAGGCTAGCAGAAGGAGTTTTGCTTCCTTTGCAGATTAACAGACACGGGAAAAGAAAGCTAATTTAATGGCATGGATAATTTCTTTTTTAGTAATAATAGGGAGAGTAAAATAAATTGTGATTGTTTACGGTTCCAGATTTTAGATTTTCTTTCAATTGTTTTTTTATTCAGTGTATTCAAATCGACAGATTTATTATGTATTATTCGACGACCCCATCGCACAGTTGGAAGTGACTCTGCCTACCGAGCAAGGGGTCCCGGGTTCAATTCCCGGCCGAGGAAGATATTTATGTGACAGAAAAATATTTGTTCTCCGGTCATGGGTGTTTGTGATGTCATATTTGTGTATGTCCATACCAGCCACAACAAAGGGTATCCTACAGCGTGAGTGTGTAAACGTTTATTATTTGTTTCTTCTTTATTTATTATCTATTTAAATACAGACTTAATTACAGTCCTGCGAAATTGGTGATTCTTACATAAACTCAAACATTTCGGGCTTTCTTTAAGTACAGAATTTTCGTTTTTTACGTAACTTATTAATTTGTCTCTTTGACTTTATTCTGTTCATTGTAATGTATAGTGTAATGTAAGTTAACATACCATATTAGGAACTCAAAACAGTAATGAAATCAAAAATATTACAAACAACTTTAAAGTTAAGAGCAGTCTTTTGTGTAAATAAATGATAATTTTAATTCATTTGGGTCAAATTGAGATAATAAAACTTCAAAAGTTGTTCATTCATGTAACTGCTTCTAGTAATCAATGTAGATATTTACTGCAGATATCAAATATTATACTGTAGATAATGTATGTTATGAACAGTTACTAACAATGACAATGCGAAGCTCATCATTTGACTACCGTGATTGATCAGTAGTTTTTATCCATGGCTCCTTCAGAACGGCGGTCGACCACACACTGTACAACAGAAGGTCGATAAATTAGTGGAGCTCAGCTTCGGCTGGTAACTCCCTCACCGCCATACTTTCTAGACTTAGATTAACATGATTTTCACTTTTATATCAATAGCCAACAAACGAGCAGACGAGCTACCGGATAGTTAGTGGTCACCGCCCATGGATACCAGTAAGGTCAACGATATCACTAATGCGTTGTCGGTCAGGAAATGAGAAGAATGTAAGAAAGAAAATACTGGCTTTATTCGAAGTTACTTACTGTTTAAACAAATATTATAATTACATTTAGTATTCTCCTTCCTACATCCTTCTAGCTCGTGATGTAATCTACTGGCCAAGTTCCTCTTATTGGACGTCCCGACGTCGAAGGTCGTAGAGGTGGCAGTAAGATCTTGCATTAAGGTAGCGTACCCGATACTTCGGCAACGCGTTCTTCAAGGGAACCTAGGTAAGGGACAGGACAGGACAGCAGGCCTCAACCGTGTTTCAACCGTGCTGGATACTAGTACTTCTTTGCAAGGAACTGTTACGTTTCGTTTGTAATTACGGGTAACAGTGAATTGAAACGTTACTTTGCTCGTAATCCCAATTATCCGCCTGATAAGATATCTGACCATGGCGCCAGTAATGCTGTTTATCTGACATATTCTATACTAATCTTGGTTTTCAGTTCTGGCATCTTTCCAAAAATCCACTTCCTTAGGGTATGCAATGATGTCCCTAAATTTCACTTTCTCACAGCTTGTCAAATTTATACAAAATGGATGGGATTTTAAAGTTAAATAGACACACTTTATTACCGAAAAACTCGCTGAGGCAACAGAAAATGTTTATCTTTACGTAAGTTAAACGCGTTTAAGAAAGCCCTTTCAACACTGAGAAGAAGTAAACGGTAATATTGTATATAAACTGTGAAATTTGTGAAATATTATGTTGCGAAAATACTTATAAAGATGTAAACTTCTTATAGTTAGCCCGGAGTATAACTACCACATTCAATCATCATGTATCGAAGCAAAAAAAACATGCACACATTTGAGGCGTTTCATCACAGATCCCCTGATTAGCAAATAGTATGTGATTTACTTCAGACAGTTCAACTCAAAATCATTTGTTTTCTGTACTTATGAAATTAATTTTTTAGTTTCTGTTATCAGTTTTAAAAGGCAAAGGAGAATAAACGACGCAAGAAATGCCTTCACATATATTTTAACAACAATATTTACATTACTTACAGACTTATTTTGTAACTCTAAACCGTCCTTATTATTTATGATTTTTAATCACAGTACAATAATACCCTTTACCTATAATCCGTATTTTCATACGTTTCTGAAACATTTATAGAGACAAAGAAAAATTAACGACACTTTGTTACAAAAATGTACACCGCTCACTATAGAATTACAGAAACTTTTCGCAGGTGATAAGGGTGCTAACTGTGTTCATTGCTTTTAAATTTAAAACCACTACAAGTATTCTTATTTCTTTGCATGTCTCACGCAATGACTCATCCACTTTATATTTATAATTTCTCTCAAAGCCCTTTTTTAAAACTCAAAGAGCACTTTGATAGCACTTTATTCAAACCATAGCAAGACACGATAGAAAAGATTGCTACGAATTTTGGTAAAATAAACAACTCCTGTTCTTTCGACATAATTAAAATTTCTTATTTTTCATACAGCATAAGTAGTCACGTTCACTCCGTAAGTTATTATACTAGTGCCCCACAGGAATTACACTCTACCCTCACTTCCAAAAATAATACTGGATTTTTCCATTTTTAATATGTTGTTATTGAATTTAATGCCTTTACATTAAAATAAACGCTAAAAAATAGTTGTCCTGTACGCCTGTCATTACTAATCTCCGTAATCTGATCAGGGTTTTAAAATTAGTACAATAACATTTTCTGATTTGATAGCTGTCCTTTCGTCACTTACTCTTATACCGCAGCATATCTCTTCAATTACACTTTAGATTTAAGTTGTTAATGCTTTCTATTCTTCTTCATACATACAATTGTTTGTATGTGTGCAAATTTTTTCTTAATTTATATACTTTTTTCTTTTCCATTTATTAACCAATGTTAATTTTCGGTTTAAACTGAAAGAAAAGGTTGGAAATTTTATTATAACACTCTTCTAGATCGAAAACAGAAAAGTTCAGAATGTTAAATAGAAAAGCATTAAAATACAATATAAAAAAATAGATGTCATATTAACGGAGTCACTGAAACAAACTTCGTTTAAAATTTCTTCGTAGAAATAAATATTAGTCAGTACTCTCGGAAAGTTTTTTTAAAGAATAACAAATATTAATGGTATATTCAAATGCCTGTATTTGAGTACAGTATAATGAAGGTATAGTTGTGTACTCTATGACAGTACCTATATACTGTTAATAAGCAGAATAGGTTTTGCTTTTAATGTACTGTGGATATTTAAATATGTGGAATACTTTAAAAACTGAATTTAAAGCTTACTTACCAAAAGAAGGGTCTTAGATTCAATTATTGATTAGTGCATTTGCTCAGGAAGTGGATGATTTGATGTACTAAGTATGTTAATTTATGCCACTAAGTAATGTGACTGTTTCATTCTTTGGGCCGCTCCACGCTACATTAATGCTGTTTGATAGTTCCAATTCAAGTGCCGAATAATCTCATTCAGCTCAAATCGTTCCCGAACACGACCATTTAACGATATTAACCAAGATTGGTTGCTGAAAGGGCCTTGGTGATTAGGCCTTAAGCATTATATAAAATTTTCTCATTATGGTCAATCAACTTATCTTCGACGATTCCCAATTTTACTTAAAAAGGTCGCAAAAGCCATGAGCACCCAAATATACCCATCCAAAATTTTCTCACAAAGTTATTCTGTATCATGACCCGAAATATTGCCAGGCTACGTAAAGGCTAGGTCTTTCCGGTGCCCGCCCGACATTATCCCTAAATAGGTCAGACATATTTTAGCATTCACTGAAAGAAGAAACAGAATAAACTTGAGAATCAATCTATTTTAATATTGATTATGTTTGTACAGTATGATACCTAATAATTCACAGTGAATTGTACACATTTTTATTGATCTTGGTATATACGATATACACACTGTTTTCGGATATTTAGATTCAGTTGTCATCGTAAATGCGGGGGTGTGAGTGTGTAACAGTTATAAAAAGTGCTTATCCACTTATTTTCCTTTATTCTATAAGTAAATTCTTAATCTTTCAATTTCCACGTGAAACGAAGAATACTCGTGGAACATTTACCTTTACAGAACTGTATACAGGGCGTTCTGTCATATTAATTCGATTTTGTTTTAAACTTGTCAAGTTAAATACGTACCCCATAATATTTAATGCTTTAAAACCTATATATTCAGTTGCCACAGTATGAAAATGCGATAAGCCTGCTCTTTGGACTTCGTTGCTTACCTAATTCCATGTAATCCATCATCCGAAACGATCGAATTTGTAAATGAACAATGGGGAGCACGATAAAAGCGGTACATTCCTCCACGAGAGCCGAAATTTCGCCGCAAAATTGGGATTTACTCAACTATTGTACTAAACATATCTATGGCATTACGACTGAGTCGAAAATCGCTCGCTAGTCGCTTCGATACCGGCAAATACCAACGTGCAATGTTTTGAGTGATACGTAAACTGGATGAAGTGATGTGAACGAAACTTGGCAGTCCACCCTCCCTCCACTTCGTTTAATGAAGATCCTGTACGCTACTCCCCTGAGCATACGCACGTACGTTACATGAAGCAACTACTATTCTGCTCTTCCACGTTAAAATAGCTGTCTTTCATTTAACGTATAAATTCCTGTGTGATAAGTTAATAAATTCGAGTACAATGCGATTAGTACTTTTTTACGGTGATAAGGTTTGCTTTGACTTAGTTAATTTACATTACATAATATATTTTGAAATTATTGATTACACAGTAATAGACCAGACCACAGGAAGATACTGTAATATTCTGTTAAAATACCGAAGTAATAATCTTGATTGCCTTCCTGAAATATCGCGAGTAATAAATACATTAACATAAATACATTAAAAGATGTTAACGATATGAGCCGGATTATTTATTTTATTTATTAAACTTTTTATTGTTTGTACACCAGAAGGCATAACGGTACAAAAAAACAAGTACAGATACAATGGGCGGTGTTATTGCTCAAAAGCGATTTCTTGTAGGCAACCCAGATGAATAAGAAACGAACCTTTTATTAACTATAATGATGACCAGAAATTAAGGTATACAGTTTTAAACAGGATAAAACATATAAATAGCAGATATGTAACAATGGAATTAGAAGTTGATCGGAATTCAGTGGCAGATATGCATGCCTTAGTGACAAAAGTCGTAGTTCAAATTGTTGCGTCGGTTGTCAATTATAAAGAAGTCGGTGCGGTCAAAAGTTGGATGGATAACAGTTAGTGATACAATTTTTAAGGTCTTTTTCGGTTGATACATTAAGAAATCGATACCTGTTATTGGACATATAATAATATGCAAATAAAATATTGGTATACTATCCACTGAAATGTTTGAGTGGCAAGACCAAAACACAAAAATACTTATCAATTAAAACACCTCAAATGTATAATATTAAAATATTGCGATGTGGCAGGAGTGAAACCTAGCGTAGCCATCAATTATCAATTTGGCTTCACACCTATTGACTGGATTATAAATCTTTACAGCATGCGTTTAAATAAAATACAGTAGAAATTTTAATTAAAAAGCAATTGATTTGAGGTTTCTTGCAATTTCATTTAGTTGGTACTTTAAATGTCAATTAAATGTTTGCTGTGGCCGGGACGAAACCGAACCCCTGAGCATGCGGGGTCATAAGAAAGAAAAATAATAAGAAAATTAAACTATTGTGTGACATTAAATGGTAGTTGTGACGTCTTTGATGGACCTACGAGGTTAAAGGCCTTTACACGATGGCATGCCCGACATGTAAGGTGGGTGCGGTTTGTGTTTGACAGTTATTAGGCCATGAATCTTTGGCAGTCTGCACTTCATCAAATCTTCCATGTATTACCCTGTAGTCTGTACATGATAGCGTAGTAATTCCGTAAATTGTGTTCCGTAAATACAGGTTGGAAACCAGCACACCATTAGCTATACTTGCGTTAGCATTTTAACTTATTTTTGTTTTATTAACTTTTGTGAAGGAAAACATCGCAAGGAAACCTAAAGCAAGTGAGGTAAATTCTTGTTCTTCAAAATGTCTTGTATGAGTAGTAATTTTTATGCATAGCCTGTCTTATTTTGAGGTACATTCGAAAAGAAATGTATTTTACAAAATTTAAACCTCCTAACAGGAGATCAACTTTCAAACCATTATACCGTTATAGTTGATAGCAAGTCTTAAGACGCTTATTCTGGACAAGTCACATAAATTCGATAGGTTTTAACTCAGACAAGTCTTGATCTATTAGATAAATTATTTCCAAGTGCATTTGGGTCAAATGGATCACGTTCCGAGCTAAGACTTTCTTATTCTATGCCAAGATTTACTAAATTGAATCTTGCATTGTCAGTCAGCTCAAACGGTACCGGTACCCTTCTCGTTCTTTCATACTAATGTGAGGAATCAATATTGTTGTCAGTGCACACTTTATTTTATCTCCAATAAAGTGAGCGAATAGCCGCTAGAATTTGTTATATGTACAAGTTAATCTTTGATGCGACAATCAGCTATTGTGTCAATTCTAAAGCAATTCGTTTAACGTTATATTCTCATAGTCATAGATATGTGTGAATTTGCTTTAGCCGCCTTATTACCAACTTCTATATTTAAACATCTAATTGCACAATATTTGACATACCAGTTAGTATTTTATAAAGTACTAATAATCCACCCTCGCTTTGCTTCGGGAAACTTGATTTTTACGTTCATAAATAGTAATCGAACCCTTAGTTTTATCTGGCGTTTTATAAATGTTTCTTCACTTCATATATCTAAACCTGTCTCGTGAGTTAGTGTATCTATTGGTAAAACTCTTATCAAAACCCGGGCCGTAGTTTTTGAGAATATCGCATTCTGACAGAGAGATGGAGAATTTGTATTATGCTAAGCGTATGACCATCTTGAATATCGTACCTTTTAAATGATTATAGAAATTTCCATATAGGTGCTGTTGTTCCGGAGATTACTTTTAACATATACACAAAGTCACAGAAATCGCACTCTCTCTTGGTAAGTTACCATAGTTGTGACAGTAAAAAAACGAATTACTGTTATGAAATTATTACTGTTCTGTAAAATAACCATTTCGGTAAAATATTGCGTCAGTTTTACGTGTTGCGTTGTTCCAGAACGCGACAATTTAAAAATGGCTTCTTTACGGTATCCTTTGCGGTAGAACAAAAATCCTGAGTGTGTAAGTATGGCTTAAGTCCTTGACACAAAGGACGTTACGGAGATTCCTTACGACTAAAAAGGTTGGAAATAAAGCTGGCAAGAGTAGGTAACAAGTGTAATCATATTCCCTTTTGAATATACTGAGCTGAAATTTTAAAATGCGAAATATTTGATTCATTATCAATAGTAATGTGAATCGATGCGAACTTTGCCGTAAAACAGATCGCTTATAGATTTGTGATTCGGCAGTCTCTCTTCAACTCTTGTTTGTCTCATTGGCTGTAACACTGGAAGCTGCGTTTGCTAAAGATAAGTCAGGACTTCCTGCACGCGTCTATGTCTCCGAGGTCCGACCAGTACGTATCAACACCAGCTCTAGACTAGTTGTCTCTGCGCTCGGGAAAATGAATGATTCGAATTATTATGAATATAATATTACTCAGTGCAGTACATTGAGAACTAAGCAACTCGTAAACTGTTTTAAAGCTCCGGATTTAAACAAATGCACCCGGGAATCGGGTTCGAATTCATAACGTACAGTTGATCAGTTGCTTTGGTGATGAAAAACCTATATTCTAAGGAAGCATTGAAACGGAGCAAGTAATAAAGTTTATATTGTAATCAAAGACTGAAATCGTTAATTAAATTGACTTCAATTATTTTTATAAGTAATGTTTAGAGTATCGTCCACGCCATCTTAGTGTCAAGTAGATTTGTGTCGTACAAAAAATTTTGAAAATCCAGATCTTAACCGACCCGTCTATATCGATGCGTTCCAGTTACGATATGAGAATCTTCAAGAACGGAGTGTACTGCTTACTTCTCAGGTAGCAACAAATTGATGACACCCCGGATGCTGTTAACGTCTACCGGCGACGGTGACCACTTACCATCAGGCTCACCTGCTTGTTTGTCGGCTAGTAACATTAAAAAAATATTGGTTAAATTTCGGCCAGGGCACAGTTATGTAGGTTTTTGTTACTTATATCTACCTAAATTAAATCAAAACGTTCACTTATCAGATCATTAAGTCACTGCCTTCAGAGGGTTTAGTAATATATCATTGACACTGTGGTTTGTTTTTCGTAAAACGTATCTTAAACAATAAAATTACGATATTCACATCTTTCTTTCGAAATCAATTTTTTTATGACCAAGTACTACAGATAGATGAACAAGCGATTCAGTTCAACATCACCGACCGGAACCAAATAATACCTGAAAGCGCGCCAGCGTAGGTGGGTCGATCTGTCAATCAATCATCTCATATTCGTTTCACGTCGTTCGCGATTGCATTGAACGAATGAATCATTTTCGCCATAGTGACCCGCTCGTTCCTACAGTTCTTCCGACTTTAATCGCGAATGACACATACATGTATGACGCTAGCCAAGAATTAAGCAGTAAAAGCACTTCTCATCGAACTAATTCATCAGATGAATATAATATACAATTTAATTTCCAGCTGAATTAAATATAAATAAACAGAGGTGACCAAATGTATGGGTTCCGACCGCGATCGATTTAAATCTACGATGTTCTGTTACGCAATCACGACGGCACTACGAACTCGATACGTTATAACGACCTGTTTATTACAGTCATCCCCAAATAAATAGGTTCATTTATATAATTACAGCAGGTATTACCAATTTATTAGCGCCAGTGTCCAAGCCCGGGGCCCAGATGGATGCGGCTATCGGCCGACTAAATGTTCAATTTGTTAGCGGCCGCTCTGTGTTACATCGCTCGTCAAATTAATGGTTTCAACACAACCCCCGCTGGAATTGCGCGGCCCATTTCAAAGATATATTCGGTGATTTAAATCGGTGACTCTTTCCGATATTTTGCTTAAACCACTCATTATATTCTGATTATCGATTCGGTTATAGTCGAGCAGCTTTTTTCATAGTAAATGACTGAATAAGCAACGCGAGCGTCGGAAGCTTTCCGAGTATCGGAATTTGTTGTGAGGTAAGGGTATTTATCGAGTGCTGTTGAACAAAGACCATTAACGTGAAAATGATGCCCAGTCCCATCTGTTGGATGTCGTGGTATCGTTCTGTGCCTGTAAGTTTAGCTACCATCCTCCTTCTAACAACCACGTCTTGCATGGTTTCACCATTGATAAATAAGTGTCCCGAAGAAAGAAAGCGCTCATGATATTTTCATGCCCACTGATCTTCCATCTTCAATCGTACTGACTTCGGTTAACACGATCGGTTGCTTCGGATCGATCGTCAGGTTGTAGTCGGTACATTTCAAATTGTTCTATCACTTGTTGTAACGCTTATTCAATAATGTGATGATTATACACACATTTCTATGTAATTAAATATTGCAGAAGAGAACGTGACGACGTTAATCGTAGAATTTTGTGAGTTTGTGAATATGCAGAAAGAAATCTCCGAAATCACGTCACTTATCTGGAATTTTTTGTTACCATTTGAAAGGTTCATTATATACACGTGACTGTGAGCTATGTTTCCGTGGCCAGATATAATATTAGCTAATGACACTCCACAACTCAAATCATGAAAGTCAAAATCATGTCAAATTTTCTTGCTTATGAAATTGACAAATTATGCAATTTAAATTTGTATTTCCTTCTGTAATTTGGTAACAACTTGAAGACTTCGCAATCAGACTTAGTGCTTAGGCTATATCAGAGGCCTTTGGGTCACATAAAAGCCTATGATCTTTGGATAGGCTTTGATTCAACACTAGAGCACACTGTGTGTAATGGAACACTCTGCAAACGATCTAAAATGTTCGATATTTGGATTGTTTAAACAGAAGATTCTATTTGATAATTGCAGTACATCTCGTACCTTGCGTAATTCTGATGAAACAACTTGATTAGTATGTTGCTGTAAAATTGAGAGGTTTTCGTGCCTGTTTCACGTGTATCCAGATTCCCAATTAAGTCACTAATGAGCGCTCGTGCCGTCATCGATAGCATGTGACTAAGAACCTCATATGCGTGTGAAAGTAGTCGGGCACGCACGAAAATTGTTCCAAAAACATTCCGTGTTAGTACAGCTGTTTGGTCGTTTTGAAAAAACACATTCGTGCACAAGTCCAACTAATATGTATATATACAGTACCGTTTGATGAATACTTTTGAGATCAATTTCAAATTTTTAAATATCAGTTGATTTAAAGACACAATCTGAGGATATAACAAAGTTCAATATTTTAGAACTATAAAGAAAATAACTATATACCTACTTGTATTTATCATAACTAGCCTTATCGCTCGAAACAACACTTGAGCGTTTCTTTATTAATTTTCTTTTCCTTTCCTAATATTAATTATCATTTATAATATAGCTGCTATGATTTCTCTTCTGTCATACGTGTGGTTTGGATAATGTAAACAAACTCTTTTATACGAATCGTACATAAATTATTTGGTAGACACTATACAATATTAATAAGGTACGTCACGGTAAGAAAAGTAACTATATACATATATAGAGTTTATATGAGTATGTAAGAAAAGAAGAGAATGGTGATAGAAAAGCAACATTTGCACAGCACGGAAAAAGATAAGTGTTACTGGTTACACGTCGAAAGGCAGTACGTCAACTGACTCGCTCGAGCTCGTGTGTTTGTGTGTAAAGAGGATATGGTACAATAAGAAGACTCAATTACGTGTGTAATAAATTTAAATTATTCGTAGATTTGGCAAAAAGGATGTGACAGACGGATAAACGAGTGATCCTTAAACTGGTTGCGTTTTTTATTTGATTCAAAAACCCTTACAAATTTGGTTAGTCATTACATTACACTGTTCTAGTTTCAAATCTTTCAAGCATCTAGCAACATTGTTTTGTGTGGTAAAAAAAATGGAAGCAAAGCAAAAAGTTAGGAAACTTTAAATCTCGTCATGAAATGGAATTATTAAGCCCATACATAGTCTAAAAATAACAATTACATTTATTGACCTTAGGTGTACAAATTTTTCACCATGATATACATGGTGATAAAATATCGCCAAGACACAATAATAAATAACACCGAATACTTTCTTTCTCTATATACTCTGCTCCTTCAAGGAGGTTATCACTATATTAGACTCGTAAAGAAATGAATGAAGAATAAAATTAAAAAGAGAAGAAACTAAAAACCGAAATAATGTTCTCATCATTAACAGAAGTCAATAATAAAATTTGATCATATTTTGTTTACTTTCCGTGTACTGCGGGAACATCTAAAGGCTAAACAACCTTGTCACTTTTATGAAATACTCCTTGTGTCGTACCTTAAACAATCGTTCTCTGCTCAAAACGTCTGTAACATAATGAATTGAGAGAAATATTGAGAGAGACAGAGAGAGAGAGAAAGTAATTCAGAGAATGATTTGTGTTATTTAGTAATAAGAAAAATTTTCTCTGTCCAATCAACGTTTAATTTCTATAGTTTTCTAGTTTTATATTATCAAAACAAAGGCTCCCGTGTGCAAATGCCAGCACGAAAAGATCTTTATGGAACAGATAATTGTGTCTGAGTCTCAACATCCTAAGATTCGGAGAATCATTACGAAGCGGTGATGCGAATATAATGAATGTTTATTATCTAAATATTACATACTCGTTTACTTCTATCATAACAATGATTTGCTTTGTTACTCTCTGTTCTGTAGTATCAAGATTCATGTCTAGAACTGAACTATTAAACGTAGTCGTTTCATTAAAAGCATCGTAAAATACGGGCTTTATGATTAATTTATATTTTTCGTTAATGGTTAAGGCTGCATCGATACGAGGGTTGAACATTACGCAATGAAAAAGTACAAGTACTGTGTACATATAACTTGAGAATTAAAAGAACCCACTACTTATTGACATTTGGAGTATGTATTGATATAAACTTCTAAAAAATATAGGTGGAAATTTTAAACAATTCTTAGTATTCATTAAAATTAAAACTTTCACAAGTATATCCTTTTGATGTTGTAAAAATTGTGTTTCATATTTCAAAATTTTTAAGATTAGGATGGAAACTAAACCTTTCTATGATAATCATTGCTTTCAAAAACACGTATCCTATAATTCAAAAAACCTTTTTTTTTCTCATAGCATCACTACGACATAAAACTTATTTTGCAGCCAATTAAATTAACACCATTACTAATTTCGACTGGGAAACTTTATACTGTGTATGGTCCGTAAAATTTGGACGTTTTGTTATGTTATGAGATGGCAAACGAGAAGACCGACATCCTGTCAGTATCAGTGGTCATCACTGGCCATGAACATCGGCAATACCGATAGCATAACCGATGCGTTCCAGCCAGTACTTGCTTGTTCAAAACAATTTCAACAGATCAATACACTTCTCACAACGCTCAAATATACCTATTAAATTTTCTGAAAATCATAGACAATAAATATTCCGCGAACGTAATTATATTAGTTACATCTTTATTAAATTGCCATTGTGTTGTTCCCTTAAGAGTCATAAAGCCATGCGGTACAAAGAAACCGTGGTTGGAGGATTTTAAATATTATAATTATTATAGGGAATTGTTGTATTTCTGGTACATAAAGATGTAATCGAAGCGCCACTTTCGTATGATAAATCTCAAATGTAGCTATATAACCTATTTGCGATCGACTTCAATACGAGTAAATGGACGGTACTTTGTAAATAGATTTTTAAATATATTTATAATTAAAAGATAATGCAAACTGAAACAGTGATCAATTTTGGTTTACATTTATTATGTATGTATGTGTGAATGTAAATGAATCATTGAACTTTAAATTTTAATTAACTTCCAGAATTCTAAATTATTTATAATTTTATACATGTATTACGAATCGAAAACAAGTGTGATCATTTAAGAACATCATTAATAAATAAAATGACAACGATTTTAACTATTCCACTACAGGGGTTGCTTGTGTACTTATGTTTAGGAAATATTCAACAATATATGCGTATTTTTAAAATGCAATGACATTTTTTAACATTATACAATTTGGTTGTATGTTGTAGGTATGAATTGGTGGTACAAGACCGTACCCAATGAACTCACCACGTCACCAGTCGTGTCACGTCCGGCCTCCTGCCGTCAAATAAGGACAGTATTGACCGGACCACTTCCAATATATATAGTACATATTTATCAGAGACCCTCAAATTTCGTCTGCGTGGAAATTTGATGTAAACAAACCGTTTTAGACGATCTCTTAGTTTTGGCGAGGTTAAACTTTCTTCAAGAACGCTGTTGATTCGACTATTAGTAGAATAATGTTAATGTAAAAATAACAAAGTCCTGTGTATTCGTCATTATTTCAAAAGCTACTATACGAATTTTTATGCGATTTCTACCATTGCATAACATAATAAGCGTTTTAGTTTTATGTGTGTAGGGTATACATGTAAATTAATAAAACACCTGATTAAAAGTATTGTAATAATTTAAAAGATGTGCTGAGTAGTTTCTTTCACCGTTAGTTCTCCTCAATGTTGAAGCACCTTTTTAAAACAGTTGTAGACGCAAAATATGACGTCCGTAAGTTTAAATGATTTTGAATTTGAATAAAAATGGTAAAAATATTTTCGGGCCAAGTACTATTTTATGAATTTAAGAATCACGTCTTTAAGCCAAGGGTGGACGATTTTCTGGTAAGTAATAAATATTAAAATTAATAAAATAAATAACCTCAAAATTACACTATCGAATAAACGCAACATAAGCAGTTAGATCATGGTTACCAGTGCGGTCCATTGGGTTGCATCCTTTGGCCAGAATACTCAAAAATATATTTATCCATCAGTCTCCCTGCGGGTACGCTCTCGCATTCTTCCGCGGTCCCGACGGCGTTCGCTCTTCTACAGAGCCCGTCCCTGTGCGGGATAAATCTGGAGCTACTTCATCCCTCTGTCTTTGAGGTACACGCGGGAACACCGTGCGCATCACCTCGAGAACCTAAACTAACCTAATTTAAATTCTAGTTTTAACAAAGGCATTTAGTAAAAACTAGTTCTAACTAGGGAAAACGCGTTCTACCTAAAAACTGGTTTTAACTGTAACATATATATATATATATATGTCGGCAACGCCAGTAGTTTTAGCAGCATTGTCGAACATAGCGTGGGCGTATAATCGTTTAACGTTTAATAATATAGATCATAACAAAATAATTAGCGCCCCCTTTCCCTTAAGGGCGCCACATCAGATGACGGCTTGGAGGCCTCCAGGCCAAAGCCAACCTCGGGTGGTGTTTAGTGGGTAGGCCCCTAGGTTTCTCGGGAGTCCCACATAACCAGCGCAGCCGGCTGCGCTGGTATGTTATGAGCATTCACCACCCCCCTCCCCCGCTTCCCGGAGGGTAGCCCTTTCTCCTTTGTCTGGGTGAAAAAAAAAAAAAAAATTGGAATCGTCCGTCTATATTCTCATTTAGTAGATCTTGACATTCCAACTTTCCAATACGAATACTCTGAGGGCTTATTAATTGACTAGATGTGAATCCCAATTTAATTAACCATTTTTGTTCGAATTGAAGTGACCAGGGAGATTTAATTTTATATCTCGTTCGTCGTTTAATTTCGTTAGAGGATATTTTTTTAGCAATAGATTAAATCAATTGTCGAAATGTTCATGAAAGATTTTAAGAGCGATGAGTTATAAGAACATGATTGATGTTTTTCATGACACTAAGACTTTTTTCAAACGCAAAATTAAGGGTTATACTATTGTAATTGTTGCGTGTCTGTGTATTATTGTGACTTTTGTGTATATGTAGTGTAAACACTTGGTGATGGATGTATAACAAGTAAAATATGAATCCATAATAGGCATATAAATTAATAATCTATGCATATAATAAAATTCAAACTGACCGCTTTGTGTAAATTAAGGATATATGAAAAAATTAGTCTCTACTATTAAGGGCCTTCATTAACGCAATAGAATCCAAAAAAAATAGTTGTCAGAATTTTTGTCTGTATGTCTGTGCGTTTGTTCGCACTAATCTCGGAAACGGCTTCTCCGATTTCGTCACAGTTTTCATGTATTGCAGTAAGCGTCACTTTTTATTTAAATTTCGTTTCATTTCAATAAATAAAACTGTCCATCCATGAATATAAAAAATCAAAATTAATACATGTATTTTTAATTAACAGAACGAAAAATACCCAGTCCTAAAACAATGCAGAAGTTTCTGAAGCGAGGCGAGGACTTTTGCTAATTGCAAATAAATTTATGGTCAAAATTGTATATATAATACTCATCAACTTCAGGAACTTTGAAAAACATGATCCCGTACTAGTTATCTTGTACTCTGTCTCTCCATCTCTGCTCCATGCATTTTTAATGTTAACAGGCAGAGAATTCCAAAGCAGTGTTGTCTGAACAGTTTTGGGTTTAGAGTTCTTTATACATCACGAAGGGTAACGGTCATACATTGCTTGGACAAGGGTCCAACACACGGCTGAAATATTATTAGTTCAAACATGAAAGACACTTTACATTGTTTTAAAACTGAAGTGAAATGTTACATAAAGTTTCGGTGAAACTTCTTAAGCCCTTTAAATCCATAGACAGTGAGACAAAAGACTATTAAAATAATTCCTTCCACTCCCACAGGAATAAAACTGGGCTATGCTTGTTTATGGTTGAAATTTTACATTAGGTTTTTATTTTACACTGGCCATTTCTTCAAGCAAATTCTGAAAAAAAAAACTTCAAAATTAATATTAAGTTGAATTTAAATGATTTACAAATATTATTTAGTACATAAAGTTTCGCCTTATTATAATAAATATTTACCTACTGCTTAAGCTGCACTCCTGACGATTCGTGGTTATTATAATAGGTACAAATTATTTATTTCTTTATAGATATAGACTCTTCACATTACGTCCAAGGTTTCTATAAGCCGCTTATTTCATATCGGATTTGACAAGTAATGGTTTATTATCACGGTCGTATAACCAATCAATTTACAGTGAGTCCAAATATAAACATTAAACACGATTAAGGAAATTAAGCAGCTTATTTTTTCCCCATTTTTCATTAAAGCGATATGAAACCTTTTCTGACCCCAAAGTTGAATTTCCTGGTAATTAAATTTATGGATCCTCTAAGTTACAATTAATAAAAAGATTTTGAATTCGTTGTCAGAAGTATTTTTAGACAGTTAATTTTATTCAGCATCACATAACCCAAAACTGTCGCACTGCTGGGCTCAAGTCACATCTCAGGTTGGCACGGGTGAAAATCAAAGATTTTTGCGCTAACCAACGGTAGATTAATTAAGCTTCTTCAGAAGGACGGAGGTAGCTAGTTACACAAGAAACTTTTTCTGTCACCACACATGAATATGATCAAAAGATTATCTATTTATCGCCAATAATCTATCACCATCCAATCATTCCAGATGACAGACAGACGAAGTCCCTTGTATTGTTTCTGGTGGTTATAAAAAAGCAGTTAACTTTAACACAGTTTCAATAATTACGTTGCGACCTCAATTAATTATTAATTTTGTTCAACATAATCGCCCCGGACAATCGCTGATGGTAAATCATTGCAAACGAAACATGTCTCACTGAGATCTACTAAACTACACTATGAAATGTTTTAACTAGAAGCCTTTTGCCAATCGCTGAAAGGCAATCGAATTGTAACTGATTAATTGCGGTATGCTTCGGTGGGAGTTCGGGACAGCTTACTGCAAGTCCGTACATGAAAGCGCGTATGAAATTGCACCACAAGCTGTCATCAATATATTTTCTAGACGCAGCACTCAAACCGTCAGAAGCGTAACAATGATTCCGAGTACGTGTTGAAAAAAACCTTAAGGATATGACTGGCTCCCTATCTGCCATAACCTTACCAACTTTGTGTCTATACGGAACGAATCTATACTGCCTTGGTGAGTGACGTTGCGTTTATTATGCATTGCGGCACTGGTAATGTGGAAACCATAACGGTGACGACCCCATAACTCAGATGGTAGTGACCCTGCTTGTCGAGCTAGGGGTCCCGGGTTCGATCCAGGCCGGGGCAGACATTTATGTGACAGATAAATGTTTGTTCTCGGGTGATGGGTGTTTTGTAATGTCATATTTGTGTATGTCCATGCCACCCGCAACACAGGGCATCCTAGGGGGTGTGATTGTGTAAACGTTTATTTTTATTTTATTTTTAACGGTGCGATGCAATTTAACGCGATGTAACGACCTTATATATTATGATCATTGCACCTTGTCATCGATGGAGTCTTTACACCGGCTTCGAAATTGAAAGGCCAGCCACTCTTATTGCAGCTTCATATGGACGCATAGGGCATAACCTCGGTACTCGCTTTCAGCTTTTTATAAGACGAATACCCAACGAATGTCATAATTCGGACAAACATAATTGTAGCCGGACAGCGAATACATAAAATTATACATCCGGAGAGATAACATCATTCGATCCTGCGACTAACTGCCATTGTGTAATAAGAGACTTATTATTTTGGTATTATTTTGTGGCTTCGAACGTGGAAAATGCTGGTTCTCAAAGTTATTGTTTATGTGCTTACTTTTTATTACGTTACTGCTCAACAGGATAATAGTAAGTGGCTTTGAAACTTTTAAAAGCTTTATGGTCTTAAATATTCCATAGTACTACAATAGTAATAGCTCACTGCAAGTTTTGGTTATACTGGAGCAATAAAGGATCTCTGGTCAATTTAAAAATGAATAGGTTTTTACTATGTTTTGACGCGTTGCCATCCAAAACTATGTACTGTATCATCATCACCGTTAGGTTCACCATCAAATTGTAGTCCAGCCACCAAGCGAGAGTATTACGAGTATGTCATGTTGAGCCAGTGCCAATCAAGACTAGTGTCAACGTTTTAATAATCGCTCGAAGTCCTGACTTGGAGCATAACAATAAAGACAGCATTTCTATATCGTTTAATATACCCTAATTTACTAATATATCAACGTTTGGACAAAATTGATGGACCCAGAATAAATGGATTTTATAAGAAGTTGATTTTACAAATATTCGTCAAAAGTCTTAACTACGCTATCGCTTCAACAAATCCCTTTCGTGAGTGGTCCCGGATGAAGAAGTAGCAAGAAACTCCCGGTAGTTATTTTTACTAGGTACTCGGAATTAAAGACAACACTTTCTAATGGCTGACTTATGGTTATATTAAACTCATTTCCGAGCAATCTTTATCTTTGAATCTATCTATCTAGGTGCTTTAAAATTCCGACATAAGAACCTTTTATAATGTAGGCAATAATAAAAAAGAGAATTCTTTAAGTCGAATACCGAAAAGGGTTAAATGAGGATTGAAAGTTTGTACCATACACTTATGAAGATTGGTTTCATTCGCTACGAGTTTAAATGGAAACTTAATAAATGCTGTTTTCAGTTTTATGTTATAAACAATTTTGCAAACGCTCCGTAACAGATTAAAATAATATTTCATTTGTTTACTTTTTTTTAAATGACGACTACCAATCTTTTCTGATTTACTGCCAACGAAATGACGCTCAAGAGAAAATTTATATGAAAACATTCAATGGAAATAAATGATGTGTAATATTGAACCTGCGGTTAATAAAAAGGCTTTCATGAGGCACAGTAAAAAATATTTCATAGCGCACTGGCAATGAAATTCAACCGAATATTATTTTTGAGGCGGCAAACTAGTTGTTTTACGACTCGAAAATGTGGGTTTTTCGTTCATTATCTGGCGGTAAAGTGTCCAACTAATTATTGAAGTTTCTTCAACTTCAATTTGAATTCTTTCAGTCTCGAGTCAAATCGATTTTTTTATGGTTAGATACAAGCGAGTCCATATGATGGTAAGTAGGCAATATTGTTTATGTACGTTTGCGACATATGTCGCCGATGCGTTGCGAGCCAAACACGCTTGGTTCGCTTACTGCATAGAAGGTTGAACTTTTTTCAGTTGTTAGCGCTCGTAATTCAAATTAAATTCCAATATCCAGGTGTCCAAGTAAATACCATGGTACACAAGGCCCTGAGAGCAACTGCGAAGTCTTGCATGATCAGGGTCAATGGCACTGAAGCTGACCTGGAGCATCTTCGCAATGACCCGCCCTACCCGGAGAAGTCATCTTGTATCCTGACTTGTTTACTAGAGAAGGTATATCTCCGAACGAAATCAGCTTGATAAGACCTCTGTTTCGGGGAAGATTGTGAGGGTGCGATGGTCCTTCGCCTGAACGAAGGAATACGAGGCAAAAACGTAACAGTTTTGTTTTTCGGTGGTGAATTTTGATTTTTAACGTGCAATAAAGATTATATTATGGTAATGGGTACCTACCCATTAGTTATCTTTCCAAAGGTGCACAAATAGAAAAATGCACACTAACACACTCGTATAATCTGTATGGTGGCATGGACATTTAAACTAAGACCACAAACATTTAATTCGAGAATAAATAATTCTTAATTTTTTTTTGTCTCATAAATTTGTACGCAGTCCAGAGTCAAACCCGGGAACTCTTGCTTAGCAGTCAGATTTACTACAGACTGCGCTAAAGTTTCATGGTCAGCTTAAATAGCAAGATATGTGGAGACAAATCAAATCAAATGATCCAAGCCTCATTGATTTTTTTAAATTTTGAAACAATTTTATTTGAAAACATGAAGTATATTATCCTACTTCCTACTAATGTTATAAATGCAAAAGTTTGTGAAGATGAATGTATGTTTGTTATTCTTTCACGCAAAAACTTCTGATCGGATTTAGATAAAACTTTACAGTAATATAGCTTATACATTAGAATAACATATGAGCTACAATTTATAAAGATCTTGTGTAATATAGCCATAGTATAACGCTAAATATCAAGTAAGTCGGAAAAAGTCCTGTCCTCTGAGAACTATCCCGGCGTACGCGGCCTAAACCGTTGGAGTTACAGGAAGATAATGTATCGTAAGAATATTTGTCTTAAATAGTTCTAATTAAAAGTTTACAACAGCATATATCTACTTTTTATATGGAAGCCACCATATCCAAAATTGTGAGGCATAAATACATTTAAACTATGAAAATTAATAAAATAATCTTGGACGAAAGAACCTGCTATCAACGTACAACTCCACCGACACAGTCATGTCATCGGAACACTGCATGAGTTCAAAGCAAAGCGATTTCAAAGATAGTATGAAATTTCGTCAGTTTTGAAGTCAGATAGTCGAAATTTTGGAAGCGAAGCCGCGGGTAGAAGCTAGTTTATAAATAATAATTAAATTTTAACTGATTGCTCTCCATACATGAAGGATATATGAGAAAAAACATTATTAGGGACCTTTATTAACTTAATAAAACCCAAAACAATAGTTTTTAGAGATTTCTTGTCTATTTTTCTATTTGTAGAAATGGCTTAACCGATTTTGTTATGGTTTTTACTAATGTATTGCAGTAAGCACCATGCAGATTATCGATTGAACTTGAAGGGAAAGACAAAACAATTCAGTACCTTGTTATCCCCTGTAAAGCAACCGGTTTTCTTTTTACTAGGTACTAATTGACGAACTTCAGTGTATTCAATAAAAACATTGGAAAAGTAACGTTATTTAATGATTATAGCCGAATTTTGATCACTAAGGGAACATTACTTGTTTTAAATTTGTTTAATTTTCTCGACAGATTGGAGTCGTTAGCAACAATAAGTATTCCAAAGCGGGCTTCATGACCGCTGTGATGCCGCTCGTGTTCAGGAATACGAAGAAATTGCAACACATGAAGAATGTCTCTGAAAATTGTGATAAAGAGGTAACGCTATTACATCTCGAGTCAATAGACAATTGTAAGCTAATTAATATTTAGTATGTTTCGTTCCGTGATGTAAGGAGCTCTGAAGAATAGACGAAGCAAAAGTCTGTCCTGTAGGGAGCCGCAGAGATCTGTAGCGTAGTCCTACGAAACCCATACATGGTGATAGAATTATATCAGGTATCGACTTACTCAGCTAACATCCTCATTGTCTTTATCGTCGTCGTTTTCATCATTCTCATTGGGTTGCAGTGTTATTACTGACAAGGACGCCTGGAAATAATAGTGCCGAAACCAGTTCCGCACAGGTTTAAACTTTTGTAATTTTCATGTATTGTTTTAAAAAATGCGCTGAGGAGTTTCTTTCGCCGTTTCATCTCCTTAAAACACCTTTTCGAAACGGCAGTAGAAGCAAAAAATGACGTGCATAAGTGTATTTACAGAATACCTATACGATTAAATAATTTTGAATTTGAACAATTCTTTAAAAATCTCCGTTCTGGACAGCTACGCGACTGTAATACCCTTGGTGTCACAGATTTCCCTAGGTGGTGATGGTGAGTCACAGAGCTCGTTTGTCAGCACTTGATACAAAAGTAATCGTAATCATTAGATATAATTTTACTCTTATTGTTGTGTTTTTTACATGTTCTTCTTATCTAACTCTTCAGCAAGAACTTGGTTGATTGTTTCTTGCAACTTTATTTCTTGGAATGAAATTGGGGCCCAGCGCATTAAGAATATTGAAGAAACATTTGAGTTCTGAGAACAGGAGCAGAAACTTTTATCAAGGATATATTAGTGGAATAACCGGCCGAATGAAATAATCGAATCCCTTAGCATCGAAATTTCTTTTTCTAACCTTTTGATTTTTATTTCAGGTGAATAACCAGAATATCAGCTCTTGTCTGCTTGCTAGCGAGATCACCACTTGCATATATAAATATGCACCAGAATTGCAGTTTAGCAAGCATTCCCGCTAAAACTATATTTTGTATTAAAACACTATTAATTTACATTTGTATTTCTCTTTGATTAAAAACCGTCTCTTTTATTTTCCAATTTTCCCAGAACTTTCTTAAAATATATCGTATGTTAGCTGTCTCTGAGATCAACTAAGGTTACTTTTACTTCCTGGTTAATTTTATTTAATAGATTTTATTGCTTTCCCATTATATGTATCGGTAAAGACCGACTGCGAGCTAGAGCTTTACATGTCGAGAGATCCATAGGTTACATGGCGTCTATACCGACAGATGCAAAGGCACAATTCAGATTTTGAGACGAAGGTCAAGTCATGTCAGTTACCTTAAATAGTACAATGAAATAAATGTTTACAAATCTTATCATTACAAGCCAGAAAGTCCCACTGCTGAACCCGGGTTTCCACTTGCAATGAGGTTAAAGTCAGGGCGGCCATGTGCGGGTTGGTAAACTTTAAATCCCTTTGAGAACCTTTTAAAGAACTCTCTGCTATGCTGGTTTCCTTACGATGTT
The DNA here is from genome assembly GCA_003671415.1 of Megathymus violae. Lineage (NCBI taxonomy): Eukaryota > Metazoa > Arthropoda > Insecta > Lepidoptera > Hesperiidae > Megathymus > Megathymus violae. Next base: position 142,209 of record PDGT01000098.1, on the reverse strand, counting down.
TTCCTCCACCAAAATGAGTGCTGAATAATTTGTAGTAGGTACGCACATAATTTAAAAAATTACAGATACGAGCAGGTTCAGTTTCGCGTCACTCGAATCGCTAAGCTGCCGCTGCAGCAAATCACAGGAAACGCAACGTAAACTGAAACATCGGCATCAGGCCGTTCCTATAACTGTAGGTACCTACTACGGATGTGAAATTTACTATGCTCTCGTTGATAGTTCGTTTGGGGTGATACAAAGTTCCTTCGAACGCTCGCAAGGCTATATAGGAATTGATTTAGAATTCTTTCAACTTTTCTGTTTACTTACGTTCGGACGGTTTGTAACGGTTTCATGAAATCGACAAGCAAGATCCGCAGAGACTTTATTCGTTGTTAACAACAAACTTGAACACTAATAAAGAGTCGCAGTTGTATTCATTGATCGCAAATATTTAAGTAGAAGGTAACGCAGGTAATAAAGAAAATCGTGTACGCTATATTCGCCTTCTTGCACAAGACATAAGGGTGAAAGTGCTTGATGAAGTCCTTGTCGGTAACTGGTTTTTATGGCCCTTATGGTTTTCCGCTAAACCTTCATAACTTAATTAATATTTTTATAAAATATACTCCATAATAACTGCAAATTTCTCATGTATATATTTTATTTTCTATCTCTTATATCTATCTTCTATATCTATTTTCTATCTTCTATATATCTAACAAGGCTGAAAATAAACTTATTGTTTGACAATAGATTATATGACAATTTCAGCTGACATCTTAATACGACTCGAAATATGATGTTTTAAATTTAAAAGCGGGCGACGGAGGGATGAGAAGATATATAACGTAGGATTAGTAACATTATTCCATTTTGTCCCAAAAAGGTTTCATTCATTTCTTCATATAACTTCGCACTAGAATTGTGTCTATAGCTAATGGAAGGAACGTACGAAAATTAGACATCAAAAAAATCTACGAATCGGAAAAGGTAGTCACATATCTGTCTCAGCCGAAAATCGTAACCAGATCTGCTAGTTCGGTAATCAGGGTCATAACGAAACACTTGTTGCTGGCTTCTGGTGATAAATATTTCCTAGATGCCAGCTGCTTTAGCCATAACCCTACGGAAATTCTAATCATTCACTTTCCGTAATGTGATCTCGCGGCTACTGTCATCCAAAAAGATCATTACGCCTTTACGTGTTCCCCGTTACATTAAAACACGCGTGAACCCACGTGGAAGCAATCTCCCTCAGCGACACGCTGAATGTACAGGAATAGACTAAGGAAATTGCGGTAAAAAGAATTTTAATAATGAATTGAAGATTTTTAATATCATTACTTTTTATGTCCATGCGCATGTTACTGAAACACATACCTAATAGTTCAGTGGCGTGTGTAATGAGTAAATGATCGAGCGAGTTAAATAATTTCGACACGAGCAATTGCTGAATGGACGACTGCTGGTGGTAGAATTTCTTAAAGACTTTGGCAGAAACCACAACAAACGGGCATAAACACCATGATAACCACATTATAGACTATATATATATATATATATATATATATAATATAGATGTATTATAATATATATTTCAGGATGCATAAGAATTTCAAACACTTGGATTATCCATTAAATACCTTTAGCTATACTTACTGAAGCAGGTGGTATATGTTAAAAGCCTTTTTAATAATGAGATGTCTATCCGGCAGTAGATTGGATATATGTGGCAGTTGTCTGAATTTAATTATCATTTACTTCGATAAAATCTGCATACGATTTCCTGCAAAATATTCTCTGAGGCGTGAAATGTCTACAAACCCCCAATCATCTAACAATGAAGACTATAACCCTAAACGTTCCCATCCTAAAAAACCACCTACCTAAAAAGTCCGAACCAAATAGTTTTGTGTTGTGAGGGCATCCTAATCTTAATGTAATTACAATACAACATGAATGAATAACCACTACGGCTCATGGCAGCAATTGTTAGTAAGATGACTAGAGACGGAAGAAATTATATTAGCTCAAACGATCATGGTCAAGCTACCTATTAGTAAACCTACCGTTTTGCATGTAAATAGCATTCTTTGTGAATATTTGCATTTAATTGAGAACGCTCTATAGACGTCGGGATTCGATTGAGTCGTAGCAACGACAGTAAAATGGAATTGTTTGGGACATAGGACTTAAGAGTTTCATAAAGAAACGCAGTGATTGTTTTTATCTTATGATACCTAATCGGTGTTTCAAAGTTATTTATTTCTATATCAATAATTACACGTACTTTTAGACTGAATCTACTTTATTATTGACTTTTGATGATGTGCGAAACTATCAAAGAAAATTGATGAAACATACGTTTAGATTAAATTAAAAGTATGTGAAAAAAGTTCCAGCTGTAAAAATGATCATTGAAATACAACGGATATAATAAATAACAATACAACATGTTACACATATAATAACAATATTTTCTTAATTATATTTAATCAATATGGTAAAATGTTCCTTTCCTAGAACACCAGAGGCATTATCGATGCGATATCAGAAGAAAAAAACGGCGGAAAGATTTTTCCAAAACATATCACACTTGATTTTTAGAAAGAAGGTAGTGACCCTACTATAACTCAGTTGGAAATAAACTTCTGTACTGTTGGAATAATCTGAGTAAGGAATGCTGATGTGACCCAACATTTCTTTAAAAAGAGGATGGTTTTGACGTCATTCTAAGTATTTGCAGAGATAATCAGTTTTCTCCTCCAAGTCATATAATTGTCTCGAACAATGTTTTAAAACCCCATCATAACGTCCCGTTTTCAGTAACGAGGCATTTTCGGATACGTATAAAATGGCTTCCAGGACACATTACACGGAGAACGTTTCCCGTAACATTAAAACACATGTAAATTCACAGAGCGGGACGATCCAAACGCGCGTCACGCGCGACTTAAGTCAGACACGTAATCGATTTACATGGGTATACCATTATAGGTTACTATAAAACTGTTATTTAAATTTCTGCTTCGTCTTCTGCGTCTGTATCCAAATACGCTTCTGCTTTCACTTTTACATCCGCATCTATATCCAGTTTAGCATCTGTTATATTTTTCTACTTTTACTTTAAATATCCGACAAGGGCAGACAAGTCATCTGATGATAACAATCATTGCTGTCCATAGATCAAATAGGAAAATTGAAAGAAGAAAGAAACCGGGTTTTTTGTGGACTGCAATTGGCACCCAGACAAACGATGCAACCGAAACGCGGTTAATTTTAACTAGAAGTTTGGCCAAGCAAGTAAAGAAGCCTATACACGAATATCTTTGGAATTCTACTGCATGCTATAGAGCCCAGCTACCTTGAACCTAAAACTACTCCTCATTGTTTATTGTTAAGATGCACCATAATCCATTACCATACCATTTAATCTCCAACCTCCTTTAAAAATATACCTTGTTTTATAAAAATTCATCATATGAATTCAAAACAAGATATTTACACGCTTTGCGTGACCAGAAGAAATGAGAATCGGTGGTGGTTAAGACTAGTGGTTTGAACAACGGTCTGTCGTACAGAAGAATCGGCTTCGAATCCTGCACATACCTGTAATTTTTCAAATGATGTGTATATTACAAAAGAACTACTACTGAACGAAAACATCGCAAAGAAACCTACTATGCTGAGAGTTCCCTATAATGTTCCCAAAGCTGTGTGAAATCTGCCAACCGCCTTTGGTCAGCGTAGCGGACTGCCTTAACCCTTATTATAGTGAGAGGCCGGAACGCAACTGCTGAACAACTATGAGTTATAATGATGGTGACAAACGCGTCCAGTTGTACTACTATGGAAACCCGTTCACGTGTACATAGCATCTGGTGTAATAGTAATAGTCTATTCATTATAGTTTTAAAATACGTTAATGGATAAATGCCTTTATTATTGGAAACTATGTTCAATTCACTTTTCTCTTCAGTCCATCAGTTATCGTAGATCAGATGATCGGAGGATGTGTGCTTTGCGTATAGATGAATTTTTCTTCCAAATCGGTTACCAGTTCTTTGAAAATTCTATTTTTATTTTAGTTGTTACGGCTCCTTTTGATTTCTGTGTTTCTTACTATTAAAAGAACATGAGTACTCACTAATATTTTTAGTGTCCACGATTATGTATTTAGAACGATGTGATGATGTTTACTTCTAATTGGTATTTTTAACATGTATTGTGTGCCAGTTACTTAATGACGTCTCTTAATTACATACAGAAACGTTTCCCGTAGCAATAAAACATGGAACCCTTCTCGCGTCACGCGCGACTTGCAGCAGACACGTATCCAATTTACATGGATATAGCATTCTTGGCTAATGTTCAACTGTAACAACGCCGTTTCTGTTCTTTATATTGTGTTTTTAACGTTTTGTTAGATATTGTTTTCTAGGAGACGGATTTCGCGATATTCAGATTTGAAATGTTATCCTGAGACATAAACTTGTGAGTTATAGAAATTACAATCACGTTTACCTTTTTTGTTGCCGAGCTCTACTACTTAGTTTTTTTTTATGTAAGAAGTTAGGAAACGAGCCGATGTAATTTGTGGTGTGTAGTCCCTGCGACTCTTTGACGTTTATAGTACAACCAAAGGCAACAACGATGCATTATGAGTAACAAGGCAAATTTCTACACATGTTATCTGGAAATATTTAAACTTTTTAAAGTAACAAGTATAGATATGAAGTTGGAATCCATTAATAATATATTAACTAGAACTCGATTACATGTAATAACGATAAGTCTGTGCGTCTTACGAAGTGTTTTTAATTCAATCCATAAAATATTTCGTAACGGTTTGGATGTAATTTGTATATTCTTTTTTTAATCTGGAATAGATACATTTGCTTATCTATATTAATATTATAAAGAGGAAAGCTTTGTATTTTTGTATGTTTGTAAGGAATAAACTCAAAACCTACTGAACCAATTTTAAAAATTCTTTCACCATTAGAATGCTACATTATCCCTAGGTAACATAAGCTATACTGATTACTAGAAAAATAAGAGATTTTTGCTAAAACTTCAGTAACGTGAACCAAGGTGTAAAAAAATTCACCTAAAAATTTCTTTCATCGCATACGCTGCGGCAACAATTGATTAAGTACACACTGGAGCGGGCCGCTAATAATTTATATTTTAATAGATTATTTAACAAAGAAAAAATAATTAGTTTTTATATAGGCGGAACTTATTTCAAAAATTATTTAACATTTAAAAGGTACATTATTCCGGCTGCTCATCACCCATATAATATGAAACAAATTTACGTCTCTGTCTGAATGCGATAATCCCAAAAAGTACACCACGAGTTTTCATACCGTTTTTGGCAATAGATAGACTGACTCACAAGGAAAGTTTTAATATGAAAAAAAATTATAAAACTGGTAAAACTGTTGTTTCGATTATTACTTGTAAACGCAAAATTCAACCTTCCCGAAGGGAAACGAAAGTAAGCTATTAGTATCCATTACGACGTTCTACTGTAAACCCAACCTGTGGTCAGTCTTAGTGTCGGAAGTTCTTATGTACCCTAAGGACTCCGACATAACCTAGATATAGCCAGACGCCTTGTAAGCGCTCAAGATATTTAGCGAGTTTAACGAGCGGTCGCACCCAATTATCGCCTACGCCCGCAGTTTGTCTCGGCCGCTCTTGTCTCTACATGATCCCTTACTTAATCCCCCACTATATAAAATAGTACTGTATCACATCAATCGCATGTGAATCTTTCTATGGAACAGTCCTGCGCACATCTAGCTAACGTTGTCACGTGTGAATGTATAACCCTCTGTAACAAGTTCGTTCATTATCATTTACACCTAGCCAATAGACATTAAAAATTATAACCAATCCTACCAAGGAAATTAGGACTACGCAAGTACCTAAAATCTTTTTTGACCGACAGGAGCTAATGCATGTTCGATGTGACACAAAACATAGAAAAAACATTCACTCAAACACCGACTAACCTACATCGTTTCGTTTCAAAATACATGGCCGATGAAATTATATCAAACTCGCTTACCCAAGGAATAATGTTTGCGATACAGTTTTATAAAGATCCTAATTTCTCGAAGGAAAAATGTTAACAATGTACCCACCAATTTATTAAATTCATTGCGAAAATTATGAACCGCAACCCGTGTAGCAGATTGTGGGTAAAACTTCGATTTAATAAATAGGCTTTGTTAATCTTGGCTTATTACCTTCGATGCTTGCTTCAGGGACGTTATTCAAAACCCAATTAGGTTTGAAGTTAATTTTTCGTCTCGCACAGAGGCAACAAAGGTTTCTTGAGCTTGTAAACTTGCTCCTAAATTATGTTCGTGGTATGGTTTATTGTTTTGTGACCCTCATAAAACATTGGTGGATTTAATTTGGCTATGCAGGGTAAGTTATTTTAAATTGGCTTTATCAAAAAAATTTACCTTTATATGTACAAAGGATTATGTAACTTTAAAACTTAACATAATTGTCAATAGCACTCCCACACCCAAATAAATAAATACGGTATATCCTTCAAAGATATCGTCATTTTACATCATGTTAAGTAATACTCAAAGAGCCTAATCACTTTTAGGCAAATGATCACCGCTACCCATGAACATCCATACATTATGAATATTAATACTAACATGTGGGGTTTTATTTCAGTTGAATAATCTCAAAACATTAACACGCAATACAATGCAAATTTGGCTCGGGATTCACGCTAGTCTACAATTATTATATACACGCGTCATTTTGTGTCACTGAATTTGTAGTAAAGTGACAGAAATAAAAAATACTTTTAATAATAATAATTTTTTGGGTAGCCAAAAATATCAAAATATCGAATCCTATTTGTTTTCAATTTCTATGTACAGTTTTTTTTATTTTTAGTTCCAGAAGGAGAGACGAAATGGCATACGGGCCAGCTAATGGTATGTGGTTACCGTTGCCTATAGGTATAGGCAACACTAAAGGATTCACTATTGCAACGTCGGCCCCAGAGGAGAGCTTTTTTACACTATTTTTGAAGAACTCATATCATATCGGTCCGGGCATGCTTCAGAAGGAATACTAGTTCCACAATTAGGATGTGTGCGGCAAAAATGATCGCGAGAATCAGACCCTGGAGGAATGCCATGAATCCCGTCAGCAATTTCATTCTTCGGCGGGTGGTGTGATGATAGAAGGATGACGTGGGCATTGGGCCAAACAGTTCCTGGAAGCACTCACTGTCGATGGAACAGACAAAGGGAATATATGAGTATGTCTCTCATAAGATTTAAAGATTTCAGTCTGTCGGATATTCTTGGGTCGTAGGGCGTCAAATGGATTGAGCTGATAGTTTGCGTTCCTGACCAAAAAGGTGAGATCAGTACTGCATGTGAGGACTCTTTTTTTTTTCTCGGGGGGAAATCTTCTTAAGATATCCGGCCTCGTACGGAGCAATCGGATGAGGTGGGATTCTTTCCCACTAAAACACCCTCGGCAGTCATCCGACGCATATGAGAAGGCCCCGGGATCTCATATGAACGCACCGGTGCCTCCCCCTGTGTGTTTTGTTTCATCCCGGAATTTCACCCCACGCCACTACTCTCGAGATTTTTGATAGTTTGACTGGAACGGGATTATTTTCCGTCCCGTCGTTGTCGCCTCCGAGCAGGATCGGTCCTCTCCTGATCCCGCTCGGCGGTCTCCTTCAAATTAAAATTCAATCATTTAATCATATAGGTATTCAGTAAATTCACTTATGAATGTCATTTTTTGCTTTTACCACCGTTTCGAAAACGTGCTTTAACAATTAGGAGAAGAAACGGCGAAAGAAACTCCTTGTTCTTTATCATTATGGTCTCACAGAAAGAGACCATGGGTTTACACGCTGTGTTCTCCCCTAGCATAGCCGCTACTACTGCTGGCGGGGATAGATCTCTCCCAATCCTATCAACCAGGACGCGCCGCTCGGATGCTCACGCAGGACACTGCATGTGAGGGCTAACCTGTGGTTTGCTGGAATGCTTTATATTACAAGGTAACTCTGTGTAAAACGCTGACATTTATGAACCTACCTTAGGTATAGCACATCATTCGAGATGTCAGAGTTCTCAAAAAATTACTTAAGTGGATAAATAACATAAAGATTTTTGTATTTTTGGGAAATTTCAGGTCTTACGTTGTGTTCATTTAGGTTTTCTGTAATTAATGCGAAAGAAAATAATTTTTTGTACTAAATGTAGCTTAAATTATTATTAGCTACTTACATTTTAAAAAATCTTGATGATATATGACCATTGCATTCCCATCTCAGTCAAAATTAAACTCCTTCACAATAAGACGTTATAGTATTATCTCCATGTCTGTCTGTCCATCTATCTATCTCTCGTACCCGATTCAATTCTACTCTACTGAATGCATATTTGAACATACGATTTAAACATACGAACATGTAAAGTTCAATGGCCCAACATCGAACGCAATGGGCGGCATATTGGCATCCAGTTTGGCGACTAAATTAAAAAGTTCCAAAAAATACCATGTCTATTTTGTGACTATGAAATGGAAGCACTTCTTTAAAAAAAAACACCAGACTTTACAAAATATCCAAAGCTTTCCCATTTTTTATAGTCACGCACATTGTCCCCGCTTTCCCTTCACTAACTATTAGATTGCACGAAACTTTTGGATGGAAAAACATTTGATGAAACCTTATTGTGTGAACGGACACATAAAAAAGTTTACAAAATCATCACACCTAAGGGAATCGTTGGGATCATTATTTTCAGTTTCATTGAAAAATCGAGCGGCTGTATACGATGCCTTTATTTGCCATTTAATTATTAAATTATAATCATGTCATAACGCTCACGGTATTTTTTATTATATTTGGAATCTACTGGATTTAATTGGTGGGGTTGTTACTTCATCAACATGGAAATGCAATGGTAGAAGAATATTAACAGATGACACTTGACAGAAAACTTCAGAGAGGATAATTTTTAGGCTTGATTTTAGTCTTCTTAATAGCCGTTCAACGAGTAGCCAAGTGATCTGATTGTAAAAACACCTTCGTAATTAAGATAACATTTATCGTTTATAGACATCTGTAATATCAAAGACATGATGTAATATCATCCAGGAAGGAACCTTGGTACCTGTTTTTGAATTCTCGGACACTGTAATGTCTGTAATCACACGACGTTACAAACATTTCCTCGTAATTCTAGGAGGGTGTTAGCTAGTCAAGTAGGTAAAGAACGCTGCCGAGGACATTTGAACATAAAGCACCACAATCCGCTCCAATGTTCAGTATGGTACATCACGAGGTAGAAAAGATGGATATGATTCTTGTTATTTACATGTTATATTGCAATGGAGCCTTATTTATTATTTCAATTTACTTATATATATTTAACACGATCACATATTTTAATTTAATCATAAATTAAATATAAAACTAAACACAAAAGTAAAATAAGGGTTTGTATCTTGGATGTATCACAGTACAGGAGCCACTCTTGAAATTGAGTTAATAGCGATTACTCACTCAACTCCCGGCAGTGCGGGGAATCTGCTCGTTACTGGCTCTCCCATATTACAATAGTTACACGCTAAAAACATTTCACGATCATTGAAAGACTGTATGAGATAGCAGCAGATTAAGTTTTTAAATCTTGAAATTTTGAATTTGTAATATTATTTAGGCCAACAGAATAATCTTTAGCTTAAGTGCAATTTCATACTAGCGTTTCTTCAGTTCAGTTCAGACGTTCGATAATCGACCGCGCAGGACAGACTGCGACAACTCGACGCACACGTTAACACACATATTTACAATCACGACTGAATGAGTGTTTCGATATTGTGTAATTGATACATTACTTTTAATTACAAGAATGTATCTATACTAATATTATAAAGAGGAAAGCTTTGTATTTTTTATGTTTGTAACGAATAAACTCAAAAAGTACTGAACCGATTTTAAAAATTCTTTCACCATTAGAATGCTACATTATCCCTGGGTAACATAGAATATACTAATTACTAGACAAAATAAGGGATTTTTGCTAAAACTTCAGTAAAGTGAACCAAGGTGTAAAAAAATGAGTCGAAAGTAAGAATTGTGATATTATATAGAATTTTTGTACGTTTACAATATAAAAACAAAATATTTACTTTCACTCAATCGCTACCTGTACAGTGTGTCCTTCTATACAAGTTTTATTGTTGTACTGGCATATATTTTCTTTTAAGAAAAATTATAATAGTGTGGTCTACGTCATCGTGGGAATTCATTTTATTACTTTTAAGACGATCGTGCAGCGTCACGTCGTCGTCGTCCGCGTTGGGGAAACGCCAGTGTGAAGGGGCACCGGGCAAGACGTTCCTAGAGAATTTCTAACGGCAGAAAACCTAACATGAACTTTATAATAAAGGAGCTAAAGTCGATAATCGACTTAATACAATTTAGTTCCTTGAATTCACAGAGCAATGCCACACTTTTATGGCTAAGAAAATAAGGATAAAATTTAAGGTTGAGGTTTAGTAACGCAATATGTGGTGTTATCGCCAAGTTAAATATTTTGTAAAAACATCGGTATGTGCATTATCACATACATGGAGTGCGAGTTATGTGTCCCACGAAATAACCTCCGCATTTTATGTTACTTCTGTAAATGCATCTCTGTGACATGCTAAGATAGATATAAATTGGATAGCTTCTACAGTTTGGTTACAGAAATAATCTGAGATTTACTTTTAAAAGTGTTTTAACATGCATAGAATTTAAAATTGATTTTATTTTGTTAAAAAAGATGTAAAAGAGATGCAGAATATAAAATAGCAAACATATATGTTACAAAATATAAAAATATATTGAATAACAATATAATATGATGCAAGATGATGGTTCCATGCCATTTGAAGAGAAAGTATAAACAAGTTTAGTAATGTTATAGACTCCGTCCATCCTTCCAATTTGATCTTTCCTAATCGTGGCGCACCTGGTGTCAAATGGACAAGCCGATGGTGTTAAATCTCTTCTTTAGTAAGGTTATTCATCTATCTACCTAGTTAACATCCTCTAAAAGTTGTCATGTTTCTTACGAATTTAACCGAAACTTTTTAAGACTCAATTAAAAAAGTTTGAATCCATATATTTCACCATCTTTTCCGGAAACGCCTCTGCCGGCCGCCTTGCTGGCTATTACCTCCCAATTGATCCTGTAATCAACCAGAATAGTCTCAAATCGTTTACCTATACAGCCCGTAGTATCGTAACGGTTATTAAAATTAACCCTGTTATTAATAAAAAATCCTCATCAATTTATGTTGTTCAACTTGCAAATTTCTTACATTCAATAACAATTATTACATCACACCCTATCGTTATATTTATTAAAATATTTCGTTCACAAAACGTCGTTCCATAATTTTCATCTTCGTTTCTCTACCTCCAACTTTATAAAAATTCACAAACGAGGTCTGCACGACACTTATCTGGAAAAATGTATAAAATGAATTCTTGCCGAATATAAGCAAAAACTGAGAAGGTTAAGTGTTGTGCAGTCACTGAACCGAGCGTCGAGGGTGTTGTGCGCGAGTGTACCACGAACAACTCTCGCTTGTCGATGTTTGCGCGCGGGTACCTACGGTTGCGTGGAGAATACTCGACTGTATTAGATCGACGCGTTGTGGGTACAAAATGAATGGTCGAGTACATGCCTTGTAGTACTTTGCACTCCTGCTAGATGTGCTCACTCTTCTACGTGTGGAATTTTGAAAATTTTACCATAATATTGCAACGAGCTTTCTTTGAAATTAATAATCAAGGTTTCATATTCTACCCGTATAAAGAGCAAGACAGTGTTTTTTTGGAATTTTTGTCTGCCTGTCTGTCTATGATAATTTTTGATACGTACGAAATGAAATCATATTTCATCAAAGTTGGTTTTTGTACATACTTTTCGAACGCAAAACTACGCCATCGCTTCAGCAAATCCCTACCGTGAGTGATCCCGGAAGAAGAAGCGGAAAGAACTCGCAAGAATCATTTATTCCTCCTCACAGTTACAGAAAACACTTATGGTTAAATATTAGACTCATGTTCAAGCTGTTTTATTTTTAAATGCTTTTGACGTGAACTTTTAATTTACATTACGGCATTTCTGTCAATTCTAACGAAATTCAGGTATTAATAATTACAAATCTACCCATGGTACACCCACCATTTTTGCTAATTCTGAAATTTGACACAATCCGTTTAACCTTATTCCTAGTATTAATATTGTGAACATATGTAAAGATATATTTATCTTTTGTAAGGGCTAAAATCTTATAACATTTATTTCTCATATAGCTAAAATTATTTAAGTGTATAATACATTTCTCTTAAAGCCTCTATAAACGAAAGAGCTAGTTTTTAATGCTATAAAACTTTCTAACTTTGGCTCATTTCCACTTTACAACTACTTGAATATATTTAGATGGAAAAGGGCCTTGACTAGGATTACATAAAATTGAAAGCGTATTAAACAGCACTCCTACATTTAAAATAATCTGACTCGTAATTGATTTAAACAATGCAGAAATTATTTATTACAAAACATCAAAGGATCTTTAAGATCCATGTAGTTGCGCTGCAAGAAACTAAAATAACAATAAAATAAGATAAACAATTATAATTTACAATTTTAATTATCAAATTATGTAAAAAGCATTAATTAGATTAGTAATAACAAGATCCGGAGTAAATATTAGATAGTAATAGCAATTTCCCATTGTTAAACACTGACTTTAGCTGTCCCTTATAAACGACGCTAAACGGAAAAATATAAACATAATTTTCTATGAAATATTGTTACAAGGTAATCAATGTAAATAAATGTTTCTCTGGTTAAATTCGGAATTTTGTCAAAATATGAGTGATTAAGAAGTGAAGACACGCTTTTGAGAGAATGATTAGTGTTGTTAGTTGTAAAAATTTTACTTACATACATTAAGTGGAGGTTTTGAACAAAGAGGGTTTGAAAAGGTCCAAGCAACGGACCAACCTTATATACAACTCTACTACGCCTTTTAAGTTTCATCCGCTGTAATACAGCATACATTACATTCACCACTTAGTTTTGCTAAGTTGCATTTACGAGCACAGAAATCATAATACACTCCAAAATGCAGTGAAATTTTAAGTGAATTGTGGCCTATTCATATGCGTTTATTTTGCTGCAACAAATTAATCCTGTTCAAAATTCATTTGCCTCGAATGCAAATTTTAGTGGTTGAAATATTATTTCTGTAATTTTTGGTTTTATGGCAAGGGAATGGACTTGATATGGTCTTTATTATTTTTAAATAAATTATACTCATCCAGGGAAGTTACAACCACTTCTAAAATTCATACCATGGAACACCTTTGCGTGTTGTGTAGAAGAACATGGCTTTAAGAAGCATACGAAACACCATACATGCGTGCATGTGATCTGAAGTTGCATCAGAACAATGAATGGAAACAGGAATCCTTTCCTTAAACGCTAGATAGATGCCGAAGAGACTTCAGTGAAGTGTACGAGTCCCAGATATACCGGTCGATCCTGCAAAGAGGTCAGTCTGTTCTAAACTTATGTGAGATGTTGTGAAAGGTGACGCAAACCTATAGGTGGAGACAATCATAAATTATGATAATTTCAATATAACATTACTTAATCTATTTAAACATGTATTATAGAAAATTTTAGATGAGCCTTATAGACAAGCACGTAAAACCACAGTTGAACATATTAAGATGTTTTTCTTGCAGACAAATAGCCTGTTTCTGTCACATAAAACGTTGGGAGCCGAAAATCTCGACGGTAATAACTCGTGCAGTGTGTGATTTAGTCGAAAGACGGTCATTGTTCTTTTATCTTTGTTTCACAGCCATGAAACTTATCTCGTAACTCAACGGGTAGTGATCCTTTCGATTGTTGAGCTTCTTGTCCTACGAATCAACACAGTAATTATTGCGGCGATTCTTTAAAACAATTAGAGCCTTGTGCTTTTTAAAATTGGTAATTAATCTGTACGTCTACTTTTTAGTATCTTTGTTCAATATGGAATTATTTCTTACTTCGAAAAATGCTCCAGTGTTAGGATAACCTGTACACCTGAAAGTCATTCTAAGGTTCTCTAAAGTTTGGAAATTTACCAAACCCCGTTTGGCCAGTAACGTAGATTATAACTCTTAAGAAATTTGACATGCAAAAAATGTTCGTTAATTAAATTTAATAGCTAATCATAATTCTATACTCTGATGTTATTCTTTCTCATGTTGCACTGAGTCTCTTTTATCGGTCAGTTCTGTTATGCTGACTGCGCAGTCAAAATGTACAAAGTACCACGAACCATTTGCAAGCCTCCTCGACGGACACCCGTCGTAGTGTTCGCTTGACCGAAGTTTTGATTCAATGTTGAATACATAAAACAAAAATGGCCTAAACTAGAACAATCACAAACTATACTAGAACTGATAGCACGTCGAGTAGTACTCTGATCAAAGGTTGTGTTCAAGTTTCAGTTACGGTATTTGATACGATATATACGGATTTGTTGGATACGGTTGTTAAATATTAGTAAAACAATACGTCAAAGTAAATTCTGTAAATTTTGAAGACAACGCATATATTTGACTGTGCGAGGTAGTATGGTACTTGGGCTAAATGACAAAATTGCTTTAAATTAAGGTATCGCTGGTGCGTGTCTCACTGTTGGTACAGCTGGTACACCGATCTTCAGGCTGATCGTTCATGTTTACACGTTTAATGGTCTACAGAATAGGTCTCATTGCTTGGTGAACGCATGCCCTTCCAATACGGACGGACAGATTAGTAACCAACTTAAGAGCTAGAAATTCTTGTGAAGCTCAACAGTTTCCGAAATTCTTTAATACATAATATCAGCGATTAAACGTGTCTTACTAATCTTTCTTCTTAAACGTGTTGTTTACGTCAATAAATTCTGTAACTGCCCCTTAGTTAACAGATGTCAGTAATTAGATATTATCATCCAGCCCGTCTTCTCGCCGCTGGTCTATATCAAGGTCTAGTCTAGTCCTTAGTCTAGTCTAGTCAAGGGCATTTATACACCTACGACAGTTCCTTTTCATACTAAAGGTTTATAGGTTCCTAGTCAGCAGTTACCTATTATAGTACCATATCCATGGCCGAGTATTGTTTTAAACTAGTAATATAAAAAAAAAATTCAAAAAAGATTTTCGTTAAACTGTCAATCATGCGTAAGCTTCGCCCTCATTGTTCAGTCTCAGAGCAGATTTGACCCTTGGAAGGCTAATGACAGCTGTCTGCTTAATCCGTTCCTTTGCGAGTGAGGCTTGTGTTTGTATGAATTTTTACAGAATTTTAATTTAGAACAATTACATGAATAAAGCATTGAATGTATTGTATGAATAGTCGTGAAATCTCTGGTTTTTCAGATGAACAAGTAAATAGTTTTCAAATATGATATGAGCGGCATGTGAGATAGTTATCTTTCTATTATGTTTCATTAGGTGCTACTGTTAAGATATATATACATATATGTGGGAAGGGTAATATATGTATAAGGACCACGGCAACCGTTTAAAAGACTGTTTTACCGTTTGAAAGGTATGTTATTCCAAATGGACGTAGGCTATATATCACGCATATATATTCAATTGGTCATTCTGAACGACGACGGTGTGACCCACAAGTAGTACAAGTTCTAAAAAAGTTAAGTCCCACTGGATAACAATACGTAGCACAAAAATTTACGCCATAGTGTCGATCTTATCAGTAAAACTTCTAGGCAAAACCTTCCCTTTGAGCAATTCTGGAAGCGATTTAGGTAAATATACTTATAATATATTGAACTCTGTTCATCGTCCAACCCTATATATTTACCTAAAATACAATATTATTGAATGTTCATATAAAGTAATACTGCAATACCACACTAACAAGCTGTAAAATATGTAATGAAATGTGTTTGCTTGTTGATATTTTATAACTGCTTCATTACATGGTTAGTAATGAAATACAAATCTTTATATATATTAATTGTTATTTTAGTCTATATTTAAGGACATCAAAGTGACTACACCATCCATATAAAATTAATTTAACATTACACATACTTATTATAAACGTGAAGGAATTTGAAATTACGAGTAGGTGAATTTTTGAAAATTTTAAATGAATAAATAAATTAAAAAATAAACAAAAAAAAACGTAGGGATATTGAACTGCGTAGTTTATCGCGTAAGTAGTTGTTTGAATTAACTTGGGTAGTTTATTAAATATTGTAGGTATATTCTTGAACATGCATCCTCACATACAAATCAAATTACCAAATTTTTTTCAGAAATATTTTTTGAATTATTTTAATCGGTCCTGGCAAGGTCGCCATGCAGTGTGCAGGAGAGGAGGTAAAGTTTTATTCCAGACTAATAAGCGATAACAATGTACATTTACTGCACTAAATACATTCGTCAGCATTTCGACTATAACAGCTTAAAAGTTTCGCAATTCAGTATATAAATCGCGTCGTTTTGAAGTTCATTCTGCTTTTATTAACCGTATACACTGGTAAGTTTTAGAAGTTAAGTCGCTTTTAACTCGTGCAGCCGTAGCAGACTCGCTTTGTTTGGGGATCGTGGTGTTCACGGGTAGATGACGTGAGAGAACAAACAAAGAAAAGGGATTTTACTGTCTATACTTAGGGTCTGCTGTTTAACATAGACTGGAAGTTTAACGAATTCAACCGATCTTAACTTTCAACAAATTGGCCATTAGTATCCCCAACTAATCCCTGTTTTGCTACTTAGCTTGATAGAGCTTGCTCCAGGGCTTTTCGTTTACGGGAAGAACTCAGTATCAGCATTGTCCTCTGTGCAATAAATAGATTTGTTCAAATGCAATTCAAATCGCCATGTTCTAATATTATTGCTTTTGGCTGCTCTGCATCTTTGTGAACTAGTGGAACCGATGACGAATTATCCTATTGTTTCTCCCATAACGACCGGAGGTCACAAGTGCTTCCGAACAATGTCATACAACACACACCGACAGCATACTACAAAGTGCGCCACAGATATCGTGGATACTATGACAACAACACATCCCATTGAATCAATATCCGGAACAATAAATTTTACTTAACTGTATGGATTGAATTCAATGCAATATTTATAGAACTAGGGTTTTGTTTTAACATAATTTATTTATTTATTTTAAAACATAACAAGGTGATACAGTGAGTATTTGTAAGAGGTTTGACTATGACTATTAGGTTTATTGTACAGTTCGGTTCAAAATATTTTGCGATCATTAAGCTATCCTGGATTTAATGAAGATATATTTTCTGTTTATCCAAGTTGGCATACAACTTAATTGATATAAGGAAGCCAATATATGGTGTTATAACAATTGAAGTTGAAGACTGAATGCCTTTTGAGTAGCGATTAAAATTATGTGTGGAGAAGTCTAATTCAAGTTCAAATTCAAAATCATTTAATCACGTAGATGTTCTGTAAATGCACTTATGCACGTCGTTTTTTTGCTTCTACTTGCGTTTCGAAAAGGTGCTTTAATATTGAGGAGAAGAAACGGCGAAACAAACTCCTCAGCACGTCTTTTAAAACAACACATGGTAATCACAGAAGTTTAAATCTGCGCGGAATTGATTTCGACACTATTATTTCCAGCCCTTGTCATTAATATCCTCTCTCTATACTACAATATCCTTTACCTATAAGTTGTATTTTAACGCGCTGCTTAAAAGTTCCAATGTGTAACTCACGTATCAACTTTGGAACCTTATTGTAAAAACGAACTCCAAGCGCCACAAAAGAACGCTGAACCTTTTGAAGACGTAACCAATTTACGTCTGTTTCTTGTTTCATGATTGTGTGTATTTCTTTTCTGCTTGTACATATAGTTTTTTTAATGAATACTAAATTACTATTAATATATTGACTGGCTACGGTAAGTAGGTACACCTATTTCTTTAAATTTTTCCCTTAATGACTCACGCGATTTTAATCTCTGATTTTGACTTTCTGTAATACAAATATTATGTCCGCTGATTTACCCCGATGAAGTCAGAACATATACCTATGTATAATCAACTTAATTACATAAAAATAACTGGATTATGAAATTTGTTACGATTTAAAATAATAACAAATTTTCATCCGGCTTACTCGAAAAGCCTTTATTGTTTCAGGCCAAGGATCTTAGACCAGTTTTGAGTGAGTGTTTTGACCTGTGATAGCGATAGGCGGTGCGAGGTTGTATACTACTAAAAATCGTAAATCTGCTTTAAATTCCTGGAGTAATCTAATAATATTCCTGGCCTGGAATAGGATGGAGGGGGAAGGTTACATAATTTGTACGTAATTAATATCGTAGCCCAAATACAACACGATTTATGTAAATTAAAAGTATAATCAAAGCTGTTATCAGTGAGCGATCTTGGCAAGCCATTGTAACGACAATGTTATTCTGTGATAACGAACCATAAGAATTCTCACACAAAACCTTCTGACTGCTAAATTTTTTCATAAAAATTCGGTCAAGCCCGAATCGAACTTCAGTGGTGGGTAAAATAAGTAATTTCTCAGGATTGTATAAATATATTGATGTCTTTGGTTTCCTATTTTATGTCTTTTTTTTAATTTAAGTAAAAAAATCAATAAATCCCACTGCGTTAAGAGCGAGTTTAAGAAAATATAATAGCAAGAAGTCAAAAAGAAGAAGAAAACATCACACTTTAATTTCGCCATAAACTACGAATGTGCCCTAACTCGAGATCCCTAACCACTTAAGTACCAATAGACTATTATATTTTCTAATAATAAATTGTTCCACTTCTCAATCGATGATTAGAATTGATAGAAATTAGAATTGAAAATTAGAATTGATTGCTAAATCAGACTTCTTAAACAAATGGTAAGTTTATGGTATCAATGAATCAAAAATTTTGCGTGTTCCAAAAGATATTCTCGAAAAAGTTTTAAAGAATCAGAAATCTCTTTTTTATGTTATTAGGTGACAAGTGAGTAGTCGAGCCACCTGATGGTAAGTGGTCACAGTTTCCCATGGACATTAGCAAGACCAAAGATATCACTAATGCGTCATTGGCCAGGAAATGAGAAGTAGGTAAGAAAGAAAGTACTTAAAACTCAAGCTTTCAAGCCCCCAGTCGGAACACGACGAATTGTTTGGCGGTTAACTTAAGTGGGAGGGTGGTAGATAGCCAGGCAGGCTTCACGGAAAGATAATAATACCAATAATACGACTTTTTGAATTTTTATTTTTATATTTTGTTTTTTTTTTATTATTTTAAGAATATAAGCTCCCTCATTGACGAGTGAAAAAGCATTAAGTAATAGATACAATTGTTGAAAATATATTCAGAAAGTTTTGGTCGGCATAAAATTTTTCAAATTGTAAACGAGCATTATTATTAGGATGTATTTTTTTATGAGAATACTTACCAGTTAACTTGAGATTAGATCCTTAATGATCATTCATGAAGAACACGAAGAACTAAAGAGAAATTGAGAAGATAAATAAACTCACATGACATCGGAGATTTGATTATCCAAGTTTACAAAGACAAGACAAGTCCTGAAGCGTCTATGTAGCCAAAATCCGATTTGTTGCAGTCATCAATCGAGTTGACATTGATTATCTCTTTGTTACTGTGTGGCGTCTGTTTCTCACTACATTGGCTTTTGATTAATATTATCCTTAGTGACACTACAAGCTTGACGAAAGAATCATCAATATTAATCTACGCGTTTCGTCTCCCGAAAGCTGGAAGCAAACTAGTACACAATGATAAGCACGAAAGCCGTGACCCGTTGTGCATTCGAGTAAGAAGTTGACCAACTATGAAACTACTTTATAGATCCCGACAGACTTCAACGTCTAATCAGATCTGAGTTCCAATGACGTTTGGATCACTATTCATAGGAAGTGGTTTCGTTTATAAATACAAACTTATACTTTCCGAATGCAAATCCAATAAAAACAGGTCAAACCCAAATCGAACTTATCAGAGACAGAGTCCTGCAAAAAAATTTTTTTACGTTTTCCATTATACATATTTAAGGACCCGATTTTCATATAGTTTTTTCTCTCGTTAGTCTCAGATATATGGATGTAAAATGATCAAATCCTTATATTACTTGATATATTTTACTTGTAAGTAATAAAAGTAATGTTTATTAAAAAAATTTACTCTTATTTACGTTCTCTCTCTCTCTCTAGTGCTATGTAAATGATGCACTTAAAAGATTTTTTGTTACTATGTAACAAATTTCAGCCTTTCCCACGAGTATTTTAAGAGAAAATCTGTTGTAACGAACAAGGAGTTCTTTTTATAGCGGGGTAAAGCCAACTTTATCCGAATTAAAAAAGAGAGAATTTGAAACGTCCAGTGTTACCGTGTCGTCTAATTGAAATGTGATTTAGAACGGTATAAACCACGTCAACTCGTTACTGAGCCGATACTATTAGACAATCGATATCGGGCTGCAGCGTTCGTCAATTACATTGTAGCCAGTACGCAGTAGGTCGCCGACCAACTATTTGTATGTAACAATGGGACATTTTAAACGATGTGAGAGTTTTCAAGTGCAAATACTTTATCACTACTTACCATAAATGGGATTGTGTTTTTTTATGTTAATAGCCGACAGACGAGCAGACGAGCCACCTGATGGTTAGTGGTCACCGTCGCCCAAGGACATCGACAAGACCAAAGGTATCACTGATGCGTTGTCGGCTAGGAAATGAGAAGAAGGTAAGAAAGAAGGTACTGGCTCTCAAGCCCGCAGCCGGAACACGACGAGTCGTTTGGCGGCTGACTCCAGCAGGAGGGTGGTAGCTAGCCAGGCGGGCTTCACGGAAAGATAATAGTACCAGTACTAATATTAATGAGTTAATAATAATCGTCGTTGTCGTAATGTCATCGAACAATAACTAATTTTAGATAAAAAAAAATTATTACGTGTTATTGTCGCACGTCTCGCACTACCGATCGCCTTAGTCTTTCTGTTGCGAGACAGAATGAGAGTTTCGTTAGGTTGTGGTATAACTCATTAGTATATATTGTTACGTGGCAAGGTACACGAGTTCATTAAATGCCAAAATAGTTTAGCCGAGACTTTATCGCACTTCAGCACCAATAAACAGTTACAGTTGCGCTCGTTGATCGCAATTTACTATGTTTTCATAATATCTGTAACTTTGTAAAGAGCTACCGATAAAATAATCGTATTGTAATCTAAAAATAAATTAATATCAAGCATACCACGCTTTTTTACTAAAATGGAATTATTTTGTTAAAAACTTAATTTTTATTTCAACCTTATTCTTTTTTTTTCTATACATAAAATAAGTTAATGCTTGACAACAATCTCACCTGATGGTAAGTGGGATGAAATCTAAGATGATGAACGCACTAACTTATAATAGCCTATTCACTCTTCTCTTGAAGACAAAATTAATAATCCCACATTAATTAGTTATAATTGATTATTGGACTTTCTATCGCTGTTTTTTAAACTATAGTTTTTTATGTATAGATTGTGACATTACAAAATGATTGATTTAATTTATTAATATATAATATCTCAAAATACAACACGATCATTTAGTAATCTGCCACCAAAACAACATCATAAGTATAAAGCGACGCCTCTATGCCTCCCGATATTGCAGCAACGGCTGAATGCTTCCGCAGACATATTTATGGTCGGGTAACCATTTCATGGTCATTAGTTATAATGACATTTGATACACGGGTAACGATGATACAGAAATTACACGTATGTGTGTACATGATTATGAAAAAAAGTATTGTTGCGTGACCACTTTAATTCGAGTGAATATTCTTTCCTCTCATTGTTATCTGTGGATTTTTTCTTACGTATATTATACTATACCATATTACGTTTACCTTTCAATGTCTCACCAGAGCTCGTCGTACACTAAAGCTTTTTGTAGTATAAAGAACACATGTGTTTTATTGATCCGAATATTATGTTAAATGAGGCTGATGTTCTTTTCCTGCTTTTTTAAAATTTTCCAATCTTCAAGTACCAAGATTATACGAGATCTCACATTAAAAACCGTTATGCGGGTAAGATGCACAGATGATGTAATAGTGAAGTTTTAAATGGTTTAAAAATATGATCATAATGTTTACGTTACATTTACGTTACACTATGGCTACGTTTACAATTTAGTTACTACTAGGATTCCCTGTAGCAGGCGGCATAGAAATATACAAATATGGCATTACAAACACTCATGACCCGAGAAGAAACATTTATCTGTCACATAAATGTCAGCCCCGGCCGGGAATCGAACCTGGGACCCGTAGCTAGGTAGGTAGGATCACTACCAACTGGGCCACGGGGTCGTCGTGTGATTTCACTGTTATCACATAACTTATGTTAAAAGTTGTATGCAGTTTTGGATATGACCTTTTAATCGTTCAAAGAAGATCTGTTTAAATGAATAACAAAATCTTTTCTTTATTTTTGCGCCAAACAATCATCCATCACATTATTTTTAATTAGATATTATGTGAGAATAATGAAAAAGCTTTTTCATTTTTTACCTTAAAAATAGAAGATTTTAATCGTAAATTACATAAATCCCTTCTATGCCACATTTTATCGCCAATTTCAAATCTAGAGAAGGCCATTCTAATTTCCGCTTAAAAATTCCAATTTTGCGTGTCATTAACTTGACCCATAATATGTTATGTGCGTACGCAAATTTGAATGCGCCTGTATATGTATATTAGCCCTGCAGAAAAGGGATAACAATTTCTGAATAAATATCTTATCCACTACTGAACTAGAGGCTATTTAAACTATCCAAAATTTTTAATAACCCTCCGCTAATAATCCCAAAAAATTTCTTTTTTCTCGGCGGAGATCTGCGAGCCTTAAGGGTCATCCTTTTTACCCGGACATGAAATCAGGTAGAATTAGTACCTCCCGGTGGACAGGGAGACCCCCGCTGCTTGGTAGGGAGGAAGCGATCCCACCCTGACCGCTCGCAGCTACTAGCTTCCTTACTATAAGGATTATTGATGGAACGCACTTAGATAATAATTATTATTGCCCCACTGTCTCTTTGTCCATGTAGAACAGTGTTCTTCTTTACAAGAAAGTTCTTACAGAAGAAGATTCCAGTAACTCAATGCCGTATTCTCAGGCACCATGACTGCTACCGAGGCCGACAAAGAAAGGTCTTTTCCAATCCGGCTGAAAAGAACGCGCTACTTGACATCCAACGTGGGATATCTACTATTCGAACGTGTGTTGTGCCGTCTCAGCTCCCATCACAATAGTGGTACTTTGGCGTAGTCTCCCGATCTGCCAAATGCAGATATTTCACAATTAAAGCATGTCCGGTGTGTTGTCCACAGTAGTTTAAAGGTCTTTCAAGCTAAGCGTTTTAGCTTGCATAATCGTTGCCACAATAGGCAATGAAATTTTTTATCTTTTTAGGGTTCCATACAGAAAGATAAGATATATAAGATTCTTTAAACATGAACCTAACTTGTTCGTCTCTCTCTTTCTACATCTATCCTACATTTCAAATCTAATTTTAGTCAATACGTTTAAACTGCAATAGGCACTTCGCAAATTTTTTTTTATCAAAGTATTATGTATTTACATCAACTAACGTTTAAAAAAATATATTTACAAAATAAGATAGAAAACAATAGGTAAATCCAAAAAATAATATTGTTATTCGAATTCTAATTTATCTTTGCTATATTGTTAAATGCGGCAAATCGCACAAACGTGAAACTTAATGTACCCATTCTAAAGCACTTAAATGAATAATAAAAATCAGTCACTTATGAACCGGGTCCGCACTAAGCTATGTTACCTTAATGCTTACTATAAGTAATTAACTGATCAAAGTGAGTCATTACAAAGATTGAATCATGAAATTGGATAAGTTTGTATGAAGTTTTAAATAATTCTGATATAGTAATAATTCTCTATAGTTACACTAGACTCATACCGCTAATGCACCTTGTAATCAGCCGCTACTTACTTGACACGACACTGCAAAATCCGATCGAAGTAGGTTTCAGATATTGAAAGAAACGGCAATACATCTGCAATTTTTGTCGTGTTTGAGAAATAAGATTTTTCTTGGTTTGCATTTACATCTCATACCAATAAAAGAAAAATAAATGTTCTGCGCGAAGCTAAGCCTGTAATGTAAGTTTATAATAAATGTATCCTGCGAGAGTACGAGAAGGTCATAGCTCACGCATTCCTGCGGTACAAAATGTTGGGTTTACTGGATTCCTTTTGATATTAGGGCGGAGTTTCCGCGTGTTTCATTTTCATTAAACTAATATTTGAGAGTTGTGAGTCGTGATTAACTTTGCACGCTGTTTTTACGTTGCAAATATGTAGCTCTCAGTTATACGATTTACTGTGGGTTATTCGTCTTTTGGCTGTAGTCGTGTTGGTATGCATGGTAAGGGGCTAAATAGTGCGTTTATTGTATTACTATCAGAATATAAAAAGAAACGAGGGTCATTCAAAATGTACACGCACTGATGAGTTAAAAACAGTCATTCAAGCTTTAAGCAATAAGCCATCCATCATCAGCCTTTAGAAGACCATTGTCAGATACAGGCCTAGTCTGATTTATACAATTGCAACCGATCTTGAGCCTTCTGAATTAATGTCAAGTGCTCTGTAAATAGATTATAAAGACCTCTTTTATCAGGGTGTAACCTCTATTCGAAGATCTTTCCTTTGCAAACTTTATGGATTGTACAAACTAAATATATGATGTTAATATATAATAACTTCAATAGCAGTTTAGTTTATTCGCTGTCCTTATCTCACTGTGTACGTGCTGTTATTGGCGCATTATGCCTGAGAGAATTGAATATTGAACACAGAAGTACCGGTCTATACATTATAAACGCATTAGACACAAAATGTCTGTGAAACTACTTAGCAATAATGTGTGACGTTAATATTCATTGCCTACATCTGGATCGATATCCATTCGCAATTTGAAGTGGATATAACAACACAAATTTATAGTTATAATAAACTTTTGCACCAATGTAAATAAGACTTTAAATTTCAAGTCATTTAATTAGGTGTTTTGTAAATACACTTATGCACGTAATTTTTTGCTTCCACTGCCGTTTCGAGAAAGGTGCTTTAATATTGAGGAGGGTGCTTTAACACCAAATAGAAGAAACGGTGAAAGAAACTGCTCACATCATTTAAAACAGCATTATGGCAATTATAAAATAAGTACCTGCGCGGAACTAGTTTCAGCACTGTTAAATAACAGTCTGAAAATCCAGGTGTTAATAAATTAAGTCATTGACATATTCATCTATACCATATTATCCTTTACATATAAGCTGTCCTTTAACGCGTTTCTTCAAAGTTCCAGTAGGTAACTCAAGCATCAACTTTATAACCTTAACTTTGGAAATCCAAGCCCCACAATATAACGCAGAACCTTCCGAAAGCGATATAAAGACAGATTATTCCTGGTTTCACGATTATGTGTATCACTTTTCTGCTGGTACATATTTAAACTTTTCCGAATAAATACTAAATTAATATATTTATATTGATAGACCAAGGCTATTTCTTTAAATTTTTTGCTAAAGAAGTTACGTACTTGAAATATATATATTCTATCGTTAATGTGATGTTTTAACCCTTTACATAATATATATTTGTCGGCAACGCCAGTAGTTTTAGCAGCATTGTCGAACATAGCGTGGGCGTATAATCGTTAATACTTTTAATTAATTGTTAAGAAACACTTCACACCGGGCAAACGAAACAAGGAACAGTTCCTTGTTTCAGGAACCGATCTCATCGACTGCAGAATGTAAACTGTGGCTCCATGCGGTGTCACTTCACTAGCTAGGCTCTGTGTAGCACGATGTTAGCCGAGTATCGACGTCTTTGCGGCGGTGCTGCCATCACTCGAATGTCGTACTGTGTTTCGTTTCACGTCAACACTAATGACCATCTCCGACATATTTATCTCTACTTAGCATGGACTTAAAGTTATGACGTTCAAAAGTAAGTAGAAAAAATTTGTAAAATATTGGGTATACATTGCATCAGGACTAATAGCAGATCATTGGTAAACAATTTCAAATTGAGTTAACGTACTAGAATTATGATTATGTTCCTTATACTTATATATCCGAGCAGCACTGCCCATTTAAAATTTCTTTTGTTTCTCCGATTTCATGAAACCAATAAATTCTGAAGCTTCAGTGTTCGGAAGTACCCGCAGTACTTAAAATAACAATTGATATGTTAATTTTACTGCATAATATATCTAAATAGTGCCTTAATTGAACACATTTATTTGCAGGTAAAATCTGAGAGACTTGCACAATGCAGCACTGAAATAATGCATTCCAATCCGTTCATCCAACACGTTCCAACGGGCCTTAATGGGGCCATTTTACTTCGAAACAGTTAAATAAGCTGAATTATTTACTTCCTAGGATTGTTCGAGCGGGAACGTTTCGACAACTTTTGTCACAGTTTTATGAGACAAAAAGACATTGTTTAAGTGGAACAATATTGCTTTGCGTCTTGTTATTACGTTAAATATTACAAACATTTAAGTTCTGTTTAATTTAAAGTTTCACAATAGAAGATAACACATAACATAGTACTTATTGAACGTGACTATAACTATTAGTATCATAAGTTCTGTCGTTGTCATCTTTTCTATCATTATCATTATCCTCATCATTTTTATTATATCTAGGTTTACGCAAGCAAAAGTTTATACGATATTAACTCTCTTTTTATTTATAGTTTCTCGCTTCGCTGGCACGCGTCAACGCAGGCTGCGTAATGTTGCGAATACGAATATTCGTTTACCGACTTTTAACATAAGCGATGCATCGAATTACATACAGTTCCAGTACAGTACTGTAGCCTACGAAAACAACAAAAAACAACAAACGTATTTTCTATAAAATTGCAGTAAACGAAACGAAAAGAAACAAGTTAATAAGCTGAAAGACATACGTCAACCCTTTGGAGGTGCACGGTGGGTCATCGGCCGCTGGTCGTCGGTCGCGACAGGTTTGTTTTGTTTCAACACAACGGACTGGCTTAAATACTCTTTGGTCCGATGTAGCCGTATATTTGTGTGATATTTATCTTCGAATAGAAATGCTGCAAAAACATACAGACATGTCTTACTTTGTTTCATTTATTCAAACAATTCCGACGTAAAGTACAAAGTAAATTCAAGAACTAAAGGATAGTTTACTTACAGGTAAATACAATTTGTTAGGATTATGTACATTAAGTGAAGGAACGGACTATTTTTAGGATCACTCTATCTGCTTTTGTTTGTCTCAAGGTGATACTACAGGGGAAGTTCGCATCTACTCTAAGATAACTAAAATCTCTTATGCGTTAAACAAATCAGATCTTAAAGGTACGGTTTCATTATAAGGCAAAAAATGAGCATCACTTGAAATCTATTTATCTGTTTAAACAAACGAAGAAAGGTCGATTGGTGACTACGTCTCGGCAAACGAAGCCTAGAACACCCCTCGACCAGATGGAGTGGCGACCTGAAGAAGACAGCGGGCATCCGCTGGATTCAGAGGGTTCAAAACCGGTCAGAGTGGCGCAAGTTAGGGGCGGCCTATGTCCAGCAGTGTACTTCGAAATGCTGATGTATGGATGGATTAAAACAAAATAAACATATTATTGACTATCAGAAATTTAGTGTTCGGAAAAACATTAATGCATTAGCACGTAGCGATTTTATTAGCTTTAATAACAATGGCAATATAGACTAAAAATCTAATCGATAATAGATGTCTGGAAGGAGGTTCCGTTTCCTTACACAAATGAAATACTGAGTGAAATACGGTTCATCCGTTATTAATATTTGTTTCGTAGATTCTATTTCTATCCGTAACCCATTGCCATTGTTTTGTAAGGTAATTAATGTGAGAACAACACAAAAATCTCCAGTCGGTCCATGGGCAGTAGACTATAAGTTAACAACTATAGTAATTAACTTTCAAATGACTCTATGACTCTAACTCTTTACATCTTATCAGTATTCTTTTTTTTTGCTATCCAGTGAGCTACCGCTTCGAAAAGGCTTTAACATTGAGGAGAAGAAAGAGCGCAACAAACTCCTCAGTTATACCATAATATCCTATACCTATATAGAAGCTGTGCTTTAACGCGTCGCTTAAAAGTTCTAATAGGTAAATCACGTATTATTTTGAAAATTTATTCTAAAAACGAACTCCAAACCCCATAAAAGGACGCTGAACCTTTTAAAGGCAATACGAAGACGTAATCAAAATATTAAACTAATTTAAAAATATTGTATATTGATTTATACTATAGTGATTTTAAAACCAGAAAGTACACGCTGAAGTAATGTAGTCTTTGCTACGCCCAGTAAATTAAGAGCCAGTACATTCTTTCTTACCTTCTCATTTCCTGGCCGACAACGCATCAGTGATACCTTTGGTCTTGTTGATGTCCATGGGCAACGGTGACCACTTACCATCAGGTGGCTCGTCTGCTCGTTTGTCAGCTTTTAACATAAAAATAAATTACGTCATGTGGTGACAATTAATCTATTTCAGATTTTGATCACCATTTCTCGACCCTCATCCCAATCACTTGGGGTCGGCACAGTGCGTCCTTTTCTTCCATACACATCCTTAATATTCATATCGTCTTCCACACATTCTATCCACCTCTTCTTCGATCTTCTCCTTCCCTTATATCCATCCACTTCCATTCTCAGCATTCTTCTCGTTACATAACATTCCTCCCTACGCATTACATGCCCATACCATGATAAACGGACACCTCTCACTTTTTCCACAATAGGTGCTACTTTCAAGCTTCCTTTAACATACTTATTTCGTACTCTATCCATTCTTGTTCCACCATACATCCATCTCAACATCCGCATCTCCACTGCATGCATCCGTCTTTCCACCGTTCGCTTCAAAGCATAACATTCCGATCCATACATAACGACAGGTCTAATGATGGTCTTTATTTTTCAGATTTTGATATAAAATCTATGTATTTCAGATTTTGGTATAAGCTTCCAGAAAAACATAATGACCACATATTAACCATCTTGCTCATGTGACTTACATCACCAAGTCCAGTATTGCTGATGTCTTTGGCCATTATAAATCTTACCTCTATTCTAGAATGGCTCAGAGTCGGAATAAAGAAGTTCTTTCAGATGAAGAATATTAAATGTCCCTGAGAATATTATTCTCTATTCCCTTATTTTAAAAACAGAATTCAATTATTCATCGGCGACAAAATTTCAATTACGGTATGGTAAAATGAACACGAATGGAACAATAGACCGCCTTGATATTATTTAAGTGTATTTTTGTGTGTAGTTTCAAAAACAGTAAAATTTAAAAGTATGATATATGTACTTGGTAGTTACATCATATGAAAAATGTATAATCGGTTCGTTTCTCCTTGAAGCTAGTAGGCATCTTTAGAATATTTTCCCACAGTACCAGAAATATTGTTTTTCCTATATATCAAGAAACATAATTACTCAGTTATCATCATCAGTTATCATCGCTAATTTATCATCATCATTATTACAACTCTTCACAGTCCCACTGATAATGTCGCTATGCGGAATGTGAGTTGGTAGACTTAGCATACGTTACGTCTTTTCCGATTCTGAATAGTTTGAAATAAACTTTCATGGTTAAATTTTTTATTGGTTAATCTTTCCAAAAACATTCGTCGTTGGATAAGTTTTAGAAAAACTAGTGATATAACGATTCCTCCGCTTCTTCAAACATTTTGAAACAGACAAACTATCTACTAGTTCTGGATCGTATTTATGATGACAAAGTTTATCACCGATAATAATCTGGGTCTGTTTCAAATTTTGAAATTATGTCACGCAATCACAACAGCCGGCCGGCTACTAAGCATAGGGGAGGTTGTACGTCTTTGTTATGTGCTTCTTTAAATATCGTGATCGCTTTCCGATCCAATCCACATTTTAAGTCTACCTGACTACTCGTCAGTTTTAGATGACGTTTGAAATTGTGAATAATTATCACACAATAATGTTCCCCATGCTGATCTCGATGATCTTGTTGATATTAAAAAATTAATACATATAAGTTTGTAACAAATTAAATACAAAATTTCATGTAATGAGTACCTCACAAAACTTTATAAAAACTGAAAAAGCAAACTGACTCCCTTTTAAACCCCAATTGTTCGTAGCTGACAAGAATCCTACCCTTTTTGTATCGTTGCGGCGACAATGGCGCGTCTTGATTCCAGTTGTTCTAGCCGAGCTTTGTACGTTCAAACCTGCCTTTGTTAAACGCTTGATGCTTTACGGTGACTATTTTTCGTGTTACAGCTGTAGCACGATTTCTTTATTTATTTATTTATTTATTTATTTATGTACACACATATTTGGCACAGAGTAACATTAATTTAAAAAAATGTACAAATGTGCTGCTTATTTCTTAAGAAATTTCTTCCAGCAGACCTGCGACTGGAGACATCAAATGAGAGGTAGATGCAGCGTGCACACATACAAATATACCAATAAATATACATAAAATAGTAAATAATACATAAATATATTATATTACAATATATATAACAAAACATATATCAATTTATAACTTATATACATACAAATATATAATACATATAATATAATTAAAGTACCCCAGCATTACATGAAGAAGAAGAAATACTTGAAATATAAGAAACATATTTTCATTCTTAAGCAAGGTAAAGAAAATAATATGAGGATGTGATGAATTTTTTTATTTATAACTTGTATAATTAATGGCCGATGGATTTTTGCTTATGACATTTTTTGTTCAAATCTTGTCTAGTTTCAATTATATTGAGTTGTAATTTTTATCTTAATTATACGATTTAAGTCACCTACCACTACGAAAGGAATAGGTACTCACTAAAATCAGTCGCCATGGGTCATAAGTGACTCGTAACACCAGAATACTAGTGAACTGTGCAGGAAATAGACGCCCTTCTATTTCATTTCTATTTTTCTTTCCAACTTTGCAACTGAAACCAAAACGGAAAAATTCATCGCTTTTTTATTTGATTGATTATTCTAGTGTTATGAAATGCTGCCAATACTCCTTTTAAGTTATAAGTTTGTGCTGAAATACAATGGGGGTGGTAAAGCGTAAGAACTCAGTAAGGGTAAAATAAATGACTTTTTGCCTTTGTTTCTAACGATAAGTATCTACATTCAGATTATAGATTTTAGAATTTGTTATATTTATAGCTATAAAATTTTATTGTTTTATAATAAGTTTTATAACCAACTTTAAAATAGGTTCGCAATTAGTTTGTATTTTTTATGTTTGTTACCTTATAACTCCGACATTCATTAACCGATTTGAAAAATTCATTTTTCATTTGAGAGGGTAAAGGTAAAGTGGTAATGATTAAGCACGATAAAAAGAGAGTTATGTAAAAATGCATTATTAAATCTTTCCCAAAAAAAAATAATAATTAAAACAATTCTTCTTGTCGTTCTTCTCATTCATTTCCGAGGGTTACTCTTTCATTTTTCCCACTTTAGGAATTATCACGCAGAATATATCACGTTTGAAAATTCCCCAAGTGGCAATCAATATTAGTATGGCACAGTTCCAAGAATAAGGGTTTTTGACCACTACGGAATATTAAGCTATGCTACGCGTCTATTAATAAACTGTACTAATAATCTCTAACACGCGTATACACTCGTACCAGAATGGCCGTTATCGGTATCGGCTACTCGATTTAGTTAACACAAAAACACATGACCGGAATAAATTTATCTTCTCTATTCCTTAAATGTGCTGACCAGAAATTGAGGCCGAGATTACTAGAAGCAAGTTGTAGATGCGACTATAGCAAGTTATCGGTGCTCCGCTAAGCACGACATATCGTTATAACGTAGAAGACTTTTATTGTAATCGATGGAGGGGACACCGTAATGAAAAATCGTATTAAAAAGTAGTTAATGAACACAACTCAACTGCTTAACAGTGAACGAAATACGCCAACTTTCATTTGGTTCTTCATCCAGCTCAAATAAATCTAACTCTAAGACATCCTTGGTAACTTATAATCATTTACGAAAGAGACGTAACTTATTTAATAACTTTTCCGTGGAAAGTATTTCGATATCGCTTATCCGTCTACAGTAGGACAGCCTAGTAATAGGAGAGAGTCATAATTCAAAGGATATCGCGCCTCTATACTGTGAGTTACGCTTGCTGCTTAGTTGAAAACTTTACCTGCACTGTATCTTGATTTATCACGCCGGTAACATAAGCGCCAGCTCTGTTTAACCCGAGTCTCTGTCGATTGAGTTATGTACTCTCCTTTATTTTCTCGTACGAATAAGTTTAAAAAAAAGCACTCCAATCGCAATCCGTTACATGGATTGGACTTGTAGAACAACTCTCTGCATTTAAAACACATTTGTTTTACCTTAAGTAATTACGTAATCGTTGCACATACATATGCAGTTGTAGTCATGAAAATGCGCGAAAATAGTAAAGTATAGGCTTCCATTAAGTGTACTACTAAATGGAGTATATTTCGAATTTGATTACGTGTCCATGGGTAGTACATATGTAATAGGTACAAATGTAGGGATATGTTTGATTGTCTATAGAAAATTAAAGACCTTTTTAGAGATACTCGTTGAAGTTTTCTTAAAAACTTTGAATGTTGTTACGCATATTTTTCAATTCAATTATGGTCAAAATTATGACAGAGCTAATTATGGTCAAAATTTCAACTGCTCTTACCATTGTCATATTTGTATTAGTCTTAAAATCCTTCTCAATATGAACAATAGGGCAAAACTGATAACTGTCTGCGGAATGTCAATGTCAATAGATGAACACCGTCACGAACCACCTGGTATAGTAATTGACCAAAGGCTACACGGATGGGTTGTTGCCAAGACATATTATTGGTTCTCCAACGCTGCAACCGAATCACGTAAAACTTTTCACTTGATATCACAGAGCCCTAAGTCCTCCTTCAGGACAGACCGAAATAGTTATATTCCTTCATATGCCTTATGTCTGTCTGCTACTTTGTCACTTCTATTTATATACGTTTTTCTTCCACCGAAGTAAGAGATAATTCATTTCTAATAGGCACATAAATTTAAAACTTGAAAGAAATTCTTCTAGAGTTTCTAGACTATGACCGATACGATTCCTTACATTTAGGAATTGTTTTTTTTTTTCTTACGAAGAGGTAATGTGCTTATTACGTGACAAACAAAAAATATACGATGCGATATCAATAGAAAATTGGCTTTATTCTCTGGGAAACACAATTGTATTCAAAGAGACAAACGTATGTAAAGGTTATTAGAAAGCAAGAGTTTATAAACTCATGCAAAAATCTGGAGACGTGAAAAAAATGCTTAGTTATATTCATTTAACCGATGAATAAACACATACTTATATAATACTGTAGTCAAGTTGAATATTGCGGACCCGAGCGAGGTCTAACAGGAGACACCCAGCTTCATAAGCATGTCTGCTATTTAGCAGGGTGCATCACGGGCTAAGGAGATTATTATTGTTCGAGAGCCAAGGATCTTATAGCGTACGCATTAAATAGGAATGGCTTAACGCTACCCTTTTTTAACAGGACAGACGATACACCACAATTTACGACGTTCGTTTTAATATAAGGCACAATAGATTAAGCAAATACGCCTTCGATGATCTTCCACCACAAAGATAATGACGATAACAATGATAACACAATTAGTAGTTTTCGAATAACGAAGTTTTGAATAACGAAACGCCATGGCAGTGTCGTAGCAATTAGTAGTAGCCAATTTACTTGACACACGTCAAAATTGATAGGTACCGGCACGATAGATTAAAAATAACTGTCATCTGTCACCGGTCTTAGAGCAAGCGAGAATTTTGATTAATTTCATTTACGGTAATCGGTAATTTACGGTATTTCTTGTTTATTTCGTGGTCGTGGCAATAGTTCAAGTGGTCTCCCTTGACTGTTATCGTGTGATAGAATTACTTTAACATTGCCAAAAGCCTTTAAACATTAAAAGGTTATTACATTGAACAGTGATCTGGCTGTGCAGTGATTCTCAACCACTGTGCCGCGGCACTTTTGTGTGCCGCCAAATTTCAAAAGTGTGCCGCCAAATTTTGCAAATATATAATAATGTTAATATTATTAAATTATATCATTTAAAAAGAAAAATAATTTTAACATGAATATATATTTAAATCCATAAAAAAATAAATTATTTTATTATTTGCTTTGCAACGCGTTTTTTCTTAGTGCCAAATTATGATGAAGCGGCGTGCATAACAATAGGAATATGTCTCAAGTCGGCGCACACTTGCCACTTCTGCGTACAAAACGTGTTGATTTAGTGATAGCATTATCATTTTTACGACCAAATATAAATGAAATTATCAAAAAACATCAAGCTCAAATTTCGCATTAAAAATATTTGTATTATTAGCTTGTAATTAATCCCTTAATAAACGTTTAGTTATTATTGTAATATATATTATTTCTTATATATATATATATATATTATATATAGTTATTATATATATATATTATATATAGTTTATTTCTTATATTTAAAATTTTTGTCATAAACTATTTATGCAGTGTGTTCTTTGTGTGCCGCCAAATTTTGAAATCGTTAAATATGTGCCGCAACAAAAAAAAGGTTGAGAATCACTGGTCTAGTGGCTGTAAAAAGGAAAATCTATTGGTTTGGTTCTTAACGTCAATACTGATAGTTTTACCAGCGTTGAGCTTTTTAATTATGAGAACTGTTATGACACCGCCACCGACGGGCATCCACCAACATCCAACCGCGCGATGTTACTTAATTCAGTCGATACACATGTAAACAATTAGCGTAGCTGTTCAGGCACATTAAGTTTCAATGAGTCCGACTAGCCTGTAACCGTACGCAGCTCAATTAAAAACAGTGCTTTTAAACCTAATACAAAGTTAAAAACGTTCCAATTTCCAGGTAACACAGAATTGCTTTTTCTAAATAGGCTTGCAATTTACCAAATAAAGCTAAGTCTTTAACGATTTTCGACTTTTTAAATTTCCTATAACTTGGATTTCAACGATCGAGAAATTTTAAAAATATACCGAATGACGACAATATTCAAATATACAAAGCAGCAACCAGAAATACCCTTTAAAGATTAACCTCTCGTTAGAATCTCGTAGGTAAAAGCTTTGTACGTACTAAAAATCTTTTAAAAATGTAGTAATGTGTGCTTTGGACCACATCATCTGTAGCTATATTGGCAGTGTCTATTTGTATATCTGCCGATCGAAGCATTTCCGCTTCAAATTTTGGATGGCGGAATAATTTGCATAGCAGACAAATGTTATTATTCAGGATATTTTATTTGACGACCACATAACCCAGTTTGTAGTGACCCTGCCTGTCGAGCGAGGGGTCCCTGGTTCGATTCCAGGCCGGGGCAGACATTTATGTCTGCCCACAGTCCATGCCACCCGCAACACAGGGAATCCTAGTGCACGGGTATGAGTGTTTAAAAGTTTATTATTATTATTACATATTTATGCATAGGTCGTCACTACTTCTTTCAACAAAGGAAATCATAGTGACTAAGACAGCTAGAATAGCTAGCTCTGACAGTAGAAAACTATAGTGATAAACGTTAAAACGTGATACAGTCAAATAACATACAATACAATTATTAACACAAAAATGATAATAATGGATCTATGAGACAAGAAAACGGTAATTGGCAACGTTAACACCGACGAAAGAATATCTTTTAGGCAAACATTTATCGGAGTAACTAAGCTAATTATTCAGAAGAAGCTTCGCACCAGTGAACGATATAAATACGACACTGTTCGTAGAACAGTATTTTGGATTATGTATATATGGAACAAGCGATGAAATGCTGACACAAACATTTCCCCTTTACAGTACCGAGCCTTGTCACATCGGTACATATTCACATCAATTGTTCGTTCGGGCCCGGTGAAACAGACACCTCTTACTTAGAAAGCAATGCCACTAACTGGGCCGCAAGTCACGCAAAGCTAATGTTAACGAACCTTCAACATTCCGAGGATTTGTACTATTATGTATTGGTTATTGACTTATTTGTAATGTTCGCACGTAGAACCGCCGTTTTGCGTTAGTACACGTCAAGATTGGCAAGGCTGGCATGAAATAATGAAAAACTGTCATCCGTATTAGTGGAAAGCGGAAATTTTAAATGTTTGGTAAGTTACGGCAACTTGTCTTAAGTAAAATATCTGTTTAACACGCAATTGCATGTGTATTTACTAAATTTAAAAACCATGTAACATATCGTTACAACTAAAATGTGTCATAATAATATATAACGATACTATACAGTAGGTAGTCAGGAGAGGAATAGAATTCATAGATTATTACATTTATAGAGAAGGGTCAGATAATAAAATCCGTGATAGATATCATCACGCTTGGTTGCAGAGGTGGCGCGTGACGCGTCCCTGCGGCGATGCGACCGCACGATGCGTGAACGCCGGTGATGTGGCGGAATGCTTAATTAAACAGCCAGGGGAAATCTTTACAAAGCTTACGTACGCAGAGCATTAAATTCTTGCCATATGTTTTTCATACTTCTATAATGACATAATTGAAACGGAGCATTGTAAGTATGTATCACGCATGTTATTCTGGGGATATTACCACAAATTGTATGCATATAGAAATCATATGATACGACCTGCAAACGGGTAAACAGGCTCTATGATGGTGAGTGATCACCGTCTCGAATATCGATCTGAAACGTCGTGTTACTAATAATAATAATAAGCTTTGTAATGATGTTAATGCAAACACAAAAGATGTTTAAATAATAAAATGTATGATACATCGAAGCGAAGGGAAGCAGGGGTGTATTATATGGCACACGTGCCGTCCCTGTGGTCAGCCACTCGCTCAGGACACACGCGTGAGAGGCCATAAAGTAGTGGAACGCGTTCCACTGCGCGCAGCCAGCCGAACCCATACGTATTTTATCGATTCTAATTCACTGAACTAAATTACGTGTAACGCTTACTTCGGTTAAGAAAAACCTTAGACACCGTCAGAGCAGCACCTTATGGATATGTCGTTTCATAATAAAAATATGAATACCTTGGGGTACTAACAAGAAATTAGTTAAAATAATTAAAATTTACATGTTTATCGATTATTAATATTGAAAAATAACAGTTATATCGTACATTATGATAGTTCGAATTGAATTGAAGGTGAGAAACCAACTTCCACTTGCGTTTGAGTAACACGTTTAATTCAGATAAAAAAAACAGTTTCAAACGTATGTGAAATATGTTATAACAAGCGTAATAGTCTACGATAATATATCAAAATTTAATAGACAAAAATAGATTGGCTTGGATTGAATCGATTATTACAACAATAACATCTAAAAGTTATTTCTCAGTTAAAATCAATTTCCGAGTTACAGTTCACATCTAGCCAGTTAATGGGAAATTCACCGAAATTTCCATTGTCAAATTGAAATAATGTTGGCTGTATTGCATAATGTTATTTGTTATTACAACCATCTATTCATGTGTATACCATTAAGCGAAATAGATTGTGTCCAGATTTGGAATCAATTTCCTGATCACATTCGTAACAAGGAAATATATATGGCTGAAAATGACTTTCAGGAATAATAGGAATAGTAATTATTTATAATTTATAATAGTTTAGAGGCCTACAATGGGAGAGTTGTCACCTAATGATGACTGCAATAATATTTGCATAATAAGTTTTCTCTTACCCTAATTCCCAGACTCGTTAAATTTCTGTGTTTTCTTAATTATTCGTTATAATTACGTATTATTACACAGTGCAAAATAGATCGGCTTAAGGGTGTAAAGATCTCCATCCACCTTTTACCCTAAGCTCAAATCTTCCCTGCTCGTGATAAAGTAATATTGTAACCTGGTCCCTCGAGCAGTTGACTAATCTGCAAACCAATAGATAATCACCGTTTCAACCCTTTACTCACGGATGACTGGGCTAGGATCTCCTCTTAAATTAAGGGCTTTCAACTCCTATTCCACGGCGGCATAATTAATAATATTGAGTTTAAATTGTAATTTAAAATCATTAAATTATATTAAAGGCATTTTATAAATACACTTATATATGTATACTTTTTCTTCTACTACTCTTTCGAAATGGTGCTTGAGGACATTGAAGAGAAGAAACGGCGAAAGAAAATCTTTTAAGTCCACATATAATAATTACAATGTAAGGATTATTCGGAATCATTTGCAGCGCTGTTATTTTCAGGCGCCAGTATCATGTATGTATATATTAATTCATACGATATTCTCCTTTACTTACTAACTTTATTTAATACGCCGCTAGCAGAAGAAAGTTTCCCTAGGTAAATCTTCATCCAATGATTTAATGAATGAACAAAAAACAAGTAGTTTTGACCGTATTGGAGCGACCTAGAATACTCCCTCCAATCCCATTTTGCCAGAACAGGATGTCGTAAGTGGCAACAGAAGCCGGCCTGCTCGGTGGTAGGACTTAGCGTAAGGATTAAATCATTGTTAAGTTATTAATATTATTACTGGTATTATTATCTTTCTGTGAAGCCTGCCTGTCTAGCTACCACCGACCTGCTCGAGACAACCGACAGGGCTCGTCACCTTCCGGCTGGCGGCTTAAGAGCCAGTACTTTTTTCTTACCTTCTCAGTTCTTGGCCGACAACGAATCAGTGATAGTTTTGGTCTTGCTGAAGTCCATGACTACGCTGACCGCTTACCATCAAGTGGCTCGCCTGCTCGTTTGTCGGCTATTAACATAAAAAAAGTCTCTTCCATCGCCCACCACACAATGTTGTGCCCCATAACCGACTAGTTGTAATTTCCTGACAACAGACACGTGATTTTCGATACATTTGACATTTGTATCAGAAGTAGGTAAACCACTCGTATTATTAAGGATTATAATTATCTCACAATGAACACATACATTTTTATCTGTTATTAAGGCTGTTGTTTTTCTCTGCGATTATAATACCAAATAATACGGGTACCTATAAATAAAATTAAACTGTTACGTTGTAAATAAATGATTTTTTTTCAAGTTCTACATCATTTAAACAAATTATCCTACACAATATTATTTATATATTCGTATCCATCCAGATCCGAAATTTCATAATCATTACATATCTAGACGAGAGCTACCAACAGATACTTTCAAACATCCAATTTATTGAAACTTAAAAAAAATACAATGTTAACTTTGATATAGTGCGATAGCTAATCCAGGATTTTAAATTAAAAGGTCCCAGCGTTGATATATTTTAATTGCGAACCCGTGCTTATGAAGATGAATCGCGCCCCTTAATGTTGCGGACACCTGGCTTAACCGGAGATTTTGCAACTATTCTGCTTATGGGAAATATTTACCAAAGAATTGGATGCGCCATTGTAGCAAGATGGCCACGATTGGACGATTTTTTAATGAATACAGCAAACAGGAAAAGTTTCATTAATATAGGCAAGCTAGTATTTTATACAATGATTTTTAAGATGCTGTGCCTTAAGAAGTCCACAGTGAAGTATTTATAAATTCCCTAGGACAAGCCTATAAACACTGGGGAGCTAACGATGCGGTCAGTCGAATTCCGGGATCTTCCCCATTATTTTGCGGATCGTTGCCTAAAGGTTTAGTGAGTATGACCGTCCATCTAGGAATTTCTCGGAGACACGTAAGGTTTCTTTTGGATCTTCTCAATGTTAAAAACGTGGGTTTGCGTACATACATATTACAATTATTTTATATAGTTGGTTATATTTTCACCATAATAATATGCATAAAAAAAATCGGTTATGTAAAATTTTTATGAAGTTGCAGTGAATTTAATATTGTGGAATTTTCGAATAAATTTTATCGATTATGACATTTCGGACACCACACACGCTTATCGCTTGTGAAGCTAGATTATTCGCTGCCACCGACACAATAGTATAATAGTATTAACATGTTAGTAAGGTGTATACTTTAACTAATATTTTTATAAAATAGGTACTTACGATTGACATTTCTGCTCTATAAAGAAAAATAACATGTCGGTCACACATCTGATATTACAGATATCTACACGACTCAGTAAGGTTCGTCTCGGATGTCACCTACTGACATAAAAAAAGTATTCCCAAGACTTGAATTATTCCTAGAACAAATTTGATAATTCGGTAAATTATTCAATCCACGTTCTCCCTACAACTGAGTTACATAACAACTAAACTACGGTAAGTAGGGACACCTGTCGCGACTCTCAGTTATTAATTAGTCTAGTTTAATAATAAAAGGGTTCAATTTTGCTTTATTCACTTACAAAGTTTGACTATCAGTGGACATGGCCGAAGATTAAATCGTTAGATAAACTGCGGCCACTCGCCAGTTTCGCAAATTCTAATGGTATTGTGGGATCATGGATCCTGCAAATTGTGATTGAATCACCAAGTTGCTGGAGATATGTACGAATATGAATTTTAAAAGCCTTTTACTTATGTTTCCCTGTACATAGAACAAAATTGTAACTGGTCGCTTTGTATACATGAAGGATATATGAGAAAGCCTATTATTAGGGGAATTTATTAACGCAATAGAACCGATAAAAATTGTTGTTAGAATTTTTGTCTGTCTAATCTCAGAAACGGCGTAACCGATTACGTTCTGGTTTTGACTTATGCATTGCAGTAAGTATCACTTGTTACTTAAAGTTTGTTTTATAACAATCCGTCCATAAATAAAAAAGTTATAAATTAATTTGAAATAATGTAGGTACTATTTCTTAGGGTAAGGCTTATTTTTCCGAAGCGAAGCGATGCGAAGACAGTTTACTAGTTTATACTAATAAATAAAATTGGAGTGTTTGTTTGTAATATTAAAATAACCGCTTTTTACTACATGCATATGAATGTATATACGGTACATATACCACTATAATATTATTTACTGTCTGTCTCTTTGTTCCGGCTAATCTCTGAAATGATATTCATTGACCCGAAATGGATTGCACAGTTGCGTATGTTTTTAATACCAATAAAAAATATATAAATGAAAAAGATAAATAAAGTTACTATGAAGGTGATTGAAGATATGTATTAAATCATTAAACCTGGGCAATAATCCAGTCGGTCTTTCATGAGTTTGGTTTTGGGATAAATAAACTAACATTTAACTCAGTTACTTTAGGTATCAGGCGTTACTTTCCGTAAATTCATTGTTATTAAATTAGTATTAATTTGCTTTGCCGTGAGCACAATGTATGATGCTATATACTTTTATACATGCTTACTTCTAAACGTGTTTCGGAGCAAAACACGTGTTGGTGACGGTATGTGTGTTGGTATATATGTATATACTTTTATTTATCATAAATGCATGTTTTCCTTTGTGGGAGGGAGGGAGGCTCTATGCATCTATAGAAGTATACACCATCATATATTGTGCTTGGGGATCGTTGCAAAGTAAATTAATACTAATTTAATAGTTAACTCAGGTGCCACGCTTCTGATGGTCATGACTATCTTTAATAACTCCACGGTGAACTCAGGTCTGTTGATAGAAACATAGAGATAAAGACCTAATGCAAACCATTGTCTGCCACACCATGTAATATAGAATTCACATGTTTTTTTACATAAATACCGTAACGGAGAGTGCAGAGTTCAGTCAACGCAAATGATAATTAATTTCCTATACGCACATAACCTGAAAATTTAGGGACACAAGTAGGATTCCAAACGGAATCTAATGAGCGGAAGGTCTGGTTAAAACCACAAGGCTTCAAGGACAATTATGTCAACTAACGACCCATCCATTGTCGGCGTTATCATTGATCTAAACGATACTACGAACGAATCTCCCAGAAAATTATTTTCATCTCAACTTTAAAATATTTTCTACTAAATTTTCTTCACCAATTACCAGGGCGGAAGCTCCAGTAATGGACCTTCAGTAACCTGTTTGCTTTATCCATCTGTGCCTATCTCATTTTGTACAAAAACAATGATCGGGACATTGGTTCCCACCGGTAAACATGTCCCCCAAGAATTGTCCTGGATACTTGCCAAAGTATATTGATTTTACTGTAAAGGAAAGAGCACACGAGAGATTTCTTAATTTTTTTATTTATATGTAGTTATTTGTAAGGATTGCAGGTGGTTTTAAGTATATTATATAACCCATTAAATCTATTACAAGTTTCTTATTTCAATTGGGCCAAGTTTTTTTTTTTGTGGACTAAAATGGAACAGCTCCATCGCAAGCCGCGCCGTCAATCCTTCAAACCGTACCAAAATGGCTTGATAGGTCTTGTTTTAAAATAGAATTAGCTGATGTGGCAATGGTGTCCTTCCCTTCCTTTGATCTTACGTCAGAAAATTAAATATGTCATTCTATCAAAGAATCACTTGTATAGCGATACAAAATACAGCAGCAAAAACACTCTTATGCAAACAACAGACAATATTTAAGTTCATACCAGAAGATGCAATAAATCTAAAGAATAATATGATGAGACAAGAGAAGTCTAGGACTGCCACCGGGCGTCCTGGATATCATCCGTAAATGGATTCCCCTGCGACAAAAAAAAAGGGCAGTGTGCTCTCAGACTCAGTTGGACAAGGTTCATACAAGTGACACGTAATACAAAACTCGCTGGAAAGAATCGCTTCATGGACTGTTTCCGAATGACTCGTATTTTGCTTATTTGCTTCCTACCCTCATCTGATTCAATAACTTCCAAACTGTCAGAGGAGTGGTTTGTATAAAAATTTCGTTTTGATATGGAAATAAAGCGGAATAATATTGCACGTTGAGCGTAATAATGTATTATTATCTGTAATTAATTTTCATCGATTTTTTTAATCAACAGAGGGCTCTGACGAGTAAATAATCCGAAATTTGCTCAAAATACGCTTTTTATCCCTGGGGGAGGAAATGTTCCACACTGTGTGGTGTTCCAGACCCCTGAAACAATTGAGGTCTTTCTGACGTGAACGCCCCGGTGGGCTGTATCTCACATGCGCTATGTCCTAAAATGAACGTTTTGCACATCAAAAACTCCTTTTAGTCTGCTCTCCAAAAAAACAAATAGCAACATCAATTTACAATTTTCCCAGGATCGTAAAGATGACCATGAAATATTGTCGGGTCAATAAACTATAAAATACCTTTTGAAATGCATGCCCATCATTTTCGAAGTTTAATTATATACC
This sequence comes from Megathymus violae, assembly GCA_003671415.1. NCBI lineage: Eukaryota > Metazoa > Arthropoda > Insecta > Lepidoptera > Hesperiidae > Megathymus > Megathymus violae. The sequence goes on along the minus strand of PDGT01000098.1, from coordinate 98,734 downwards.
TACACACGAAATACAGATTACATCATCTTGCATCGAAGTACGGGTGAGGACTATTAAAAACTTTGGTCATATTGCGGTTCAATATAATATCATTTCCCTGCGCTCATCCCAATCACTTGGGGTCGGCACAGCGTGTCTTTTCCTTCCATACATCTCTATTTTTCGTCATCTCAGTGCACACATCCTTAATCTTCATATCGTCTTCCACACAGTCCATCCATTCCTTTATAATTATCCATTTCCATTCTCAGCATTATTCTCGTCACATGACATTCCTCCCTACGCATTACGTGCCTACACCATGATAAACGGGCACCTCTTACTTTTCCACAATAGGTGCTACTTTCAAGCTTCCTCTAACATACTCATTTCGTGCTGTGGAAAATGTGGAAAATGTGTGTGTGAAAAATGTGGAAATATTTTTTCTATATTCAATATTACATTTCCTATGTTCCAATAGGGCAGAAAGGGGCAAGACTCTACACAGAGCTTTTTGTGTCCAGTATATGGTTCTCGTACGTGGCGGATAATTCAGTTAGTGGTGCCGGCCGAGCACGGAGTACCAGGATAAATTCCCTGTTGAGTCAGACCTTTACCTTTGAAAACCGAAGCTATAGTTTCGAACGAAACAAATAACAAATTGCAAAGGGTTCTCTAAGATACGGTTACGAAGGATTTAACAAAAATATTATTTTTGGAAAGCATCCAACAGTCCGCATTTACACATTTTGATAAATATTTCGCGTTTAACGTGTCCGTTTTCATTTTACTGCATACTCTGGTTGGGAAAACAGCTGAGAATTTCCAAAGTGCTACGCGATGCCATCAAAGTACGCGAATTACACATTTAGTAAAAATGGTACTTACGATAGGTACATTTTTGTTCATCTCACATACTCGTGTCTGCTTACTAAGGTTTCTTGAGTGTCTCTAATGGCTTGAATACACACAAATGAGATTACGAATATCAAGGCCTGAAATAAGACTTTACGAATTTCAAGGCCTGAAAGTGTAACATTATCTCCCACATAAATATTTGCGCTGACCAGGAATCGAACATAGGACAATTCGTTAGGTAACTATGCCCAAGACTAAGACACAGATAGTATTTCATCCACGTCATCATTACAACCCATATCGCCCCACAGCTGGACTCGATTTTTATCTCACAATAGTTGAAAAATTAGAGGTGCGTTCAAGATCCGAACTCGCGTCTACCGTTCAAGAGACCTACGTTCAAACCATCAGGCTATCGCTGCTTTCTCTACAAAGTAGTAGTAACTTGGAATAGTTTTTATTAATTCTATGAACTACAATCATATTCATTCATCATAATAGCTGCAGCCAACCAGTCAACTTTTTAATTACTGTCTTCATAATAGATAGTCCATATAATCTTTTTTTTTATTTCGGTAAGGAAGAAGAGTTCCTCGAGTCCCGAATCCCTCACGCATGAGCCGCATCGCACTGTAGGGCGACGTCTCGAACGGAACGGACAACGGATCATTCGATAGATGACGGCTGTTCTGTGCCCGCGGTGTATTATCACGAATAATTGAAAATTATTATTATGAAGATATCAGCAACTTCTCTACCTACACATGTATGTATATATTTCGGCATTCGATTATCCCTAGTGTCATTTTATTCAGACATGGTGTGGGCCAATGCAAGTAATGAGCAAAATAACAATTTTTGAGATTGAGATCATATATATGTATATATATACAGATTCAGCACCGTTAAAGTTCTGTTATTATTATAGGCTATATGGTATTTATAGTAAGATGTTTGTGAAAACCAAATTATAACTCTTTGTAAGTTCTTCTTATTATGGTGTTTAGTATACATAAATGATGTACCTAAATCTCCTAAACTTCACGTCCTGAAAGTTAGTCTTACTCGTCAACTGTAGTACATACACGCACCCGAGTTATGTTATCTGATAAATCATGATGAGACTACTGCATTATGTTCTATGCACCCCGTCAATACAAACATTTCGAGCCATGATAATAAAACTTCTGAATCGAATAACTGAAACTTCGCCAGTAAATCTTGATAATCCGGTAAATAAACACCTATAGTGAGGAAGTAAGAAATGTAATCAACGATGATGGCTTCGAGCAAACGCGGAAAGCGAAGAGACCGATCGTTCTTTCTACAATCAATGTGGCAAATATTGGCTCTAACACTATATGGTGTATACGAAAGGACGTCAGTATACGACCTTTGTTTCCCACGAACAAATACCACGGTTCATAGGCGTAATCTTAAGAGCGTTTGGCATCGGAGAGTTACTTGTACCAGTAGACATGACTTATTTAATATGCATTGATTTTCTAAATAATTTTAAAATGCATTGATTTTCTAAAAAATCTCACAATTATTTTCGTGATTAAAACCTTTTTGTCGTCATTCGATGTTGAGACGATTAGCGCCGTTATCTGATGTACGTATTTCTTTTTTGTATCAATTAAATTTGTGTCGACGTTCAACTAGGTATGTTTTTGGCTTAAAAGTGTTCACTCAGCTCAGCTCGAATTTGCTTGATCACACTGGATTATTTAAATCAAGTGTACGGATTGATATCGGGTTACGTTTTGCATCTCCTAGACGTTACCACCGACGGCACAGTACGCAATCAAAACATGACTACTTAATTATTTGAGAGTTACGGATATTATCGATGTGTTGTAGAGATCAGACAATGTTTAAGGCATACTTGTTCAAATTTAAATATCGATAAATATTTCGGTACATAATATCGTTAGCAACTCATCTTTCCTACATATTTATATCCATTCGCTCCAATAACTGAATTATTAATAAGCGTTCCAACGCAGCACAAAGTTGCTAAGCGTGAAAACCCATTTTACGGGCCCGTAATATCATTGCTCGCTGTAACAGCGGTCAGTATTAATTTCTTTTGCTCGATCTTGTCCGTTTACATTCAGCGATGGTTCAGTGGATACTCCTCCTTTATTTTTATTTCAATGTCCGACATTCGGTAAAGAGTTCATATCTATGTCCATTATTCGTGTGTATATTTCAAGCATTTTTATTAAATCATACATTAAAAAATAGGCAAGATTTATTATTCTATAAATGAATTTCTGAACGATAAGCAGTGAAATAATTGTGATAATAAGTATACTGGAAATAAAAAAATGCTTGAAGTATTGTTAATTTATTGAAGAAACCTTTATCCCGTAACAACTGTACAACTTCCACATTTACTTGGGCGTACACAAATAAATTTTCATTTACTATTTTTATGATAAGCAAAGTGAGTAAAGATTATAAGGAAACCGAAAGATTAAGTGTGGAGAGATGTGTGAAGAAGATGGTTTGGTTACAAGAGAAGTGACAGTTTCTCAATCAAACAGTAAGTGAAGGAACATCCAGCGGTATTAATCAGAAGGAGTAAAATATAACCTCGGCTTCACTGGCAAAATTAGTGACAGTAAGTTGATGAATTCAGTAAGAAATTATGTGCAACTCCTAGTATCTAGGACCTAGATAATTAATGACGATGGCGAGGGATAGGATGATATAAATAAAAATTACAGGTCACGAACCGTTATTTCATAAATAAAACTATGGCCTCTTTTAACTTTATTAAGATCACATATGACACCATCACGCTTTGATTTTAAAGTACCAGGATTAACAAGCCCTAAGTCAGTAGGATGACAGTAGTACTATTTGAAATTGATGACAAATTTTCAATATCATATAAGAACACAATCGGAATAATCCATTGGTAAATGAAGCCACCTTTAAGATCGAGAAACGTTTTAATATTTGGCACTTGAAACAATCTTGTGAATACTTGTAAGAAAATTCTATTTCCTCCTAGTAAAGCCAATTTTCACATATGAATCTAACCTGATCTTCAAAAGGTTAAGCTTTCTTGTGAAGTTCCAAAGTTGACACGTGTCTTACTTATTGGAACTATCGAGCGATATTTTAAAATACAGCTCTCATAAATAACAACGACGACTAATAGTAATAGTGATATAACTGGTCCGCGTACGTAAAAACTTTTTAATTGTCTTATGTTGGCTTACACGATGTGTTTAGAAGTTACTTTTGCTGTTGCTTTTTCTCAATGTTCAGGCACCTTTTCTAAAAAGTAGTTAAAACAAAAAACGTGCATTAACGAAACATTTACGAAATACCTAAATGATAAAATGATTTTGAACTTTGATCAGAACAATGTTGTGGACTAGATAGTTATTAATTTTCAAGCAATCACCGATTGACTATTGATAAACGTTTCTCGAATTCAAAAGTAACAACTTTTGAATTTTTGAATGAAACAATATTAAGTTCAGAGAAGTCAATTTAATGCTCGTATATGGCGATTAATTTTTGAACTGTCACATCGTGTCGCTCTTACGTTTGTCTTTTAAATAGAGTTCTTTAACCGGAAAAATATAAGAAATATTTCTTACTGGCATCTTAGTAACCATTTATTTATAACTGTTATAATATTCAAATGAATATTTTATAATGTAGGAGTAAAAGTTTGCGGAAATAAATCGGAAATAAGAAGATATTTAACTCTGACTTGAGAAAATATTTTATGACCAGCAAGTTAGCAGGTCAGCAGGCAGCAGAAGATAGCAATCTTCAATAAGATTCATTAATTCTCCATTGAATTAACTTAACTGAATCACAAAATGAGTTATGTTTATCTAATTTAAGTGAGGAAACAGACTAATGAGTAATTCAGTATGTTTTTTGAAAATAATATATTGCAAGACTTGAAACGTGGTTCTGTTTTGAAAACTCAAAACGAATTAAAAACATTTCATCTTTAACTATTCTCATTTGTATTCAACTCGATAAAAACTCCGGAAACTACGGATCGCTATGAACTTCGTGTCAATGCAAATTTCAATTCACCTTGAATCCGAACCAATTTAAACGAGTTGGCATCAACGACTAAGATGAGGCACAGTTACCAATATCATTGTAGTAGCACTTAGTTTTACTGCATGTACGTACCTCATATTAAAATAACTGGCAAACGGAAAAATAGGCCGCCTCTTGGTAAATGGTCTTTGAGGCCCGTGAATGCCGGTAACAAAAAGTCATTGCCAACCAGCAAGAAAAGAGTGATTCACTTATTTATTGCTTGTGTCACATCCTGAACAATCAGTCAAGTTAAGTTAGATTTGGAGCAGTCAGTTAATGCTAGTATTGCGGATGGGTGACTGCTAGTATTAGAAATTTGCTTCCTTCAATGCTTTTTAACGTTTTTTTTGTTTTTGCTAAACTATTGATTAATCGCTTTTGATGAACCTCAGTTTAGTTCGTACCTTGCGAAAGGTTCCAGAACTTCTGTTTCAAGCTGTTCAAGGATCTACATGCCTATTCCTATTTGAGAAAAAATACACTTCAAAAATAACCACTCTCCGTGGATAAAGCCACAAGAATATTCTTTGCAAATTTCCTCCGCTGCATTCAAAAGTGCTATCTTTCATTTAAGGTGTAAAAAGCTCGTCAGAACATTCGAAAGCTTAAAAGCTCTCGGTTACTACTCTCATCATACTGCAGTATCTGAAAGATTCATCTATAAGGCATTTCGAGGTATAAAGGCTCGTTCATATTGTTGTAGATATGATGGATAAGAATAAGTGATTGTTAAAATGTGTACCCTAAAACGAATATTCATGATATATATTTTTGAATATCACTATATGTCTGTGTATTATGTTACTTGACATAATATATGACCCATATTATATGTATAACATTGACTGAGTTTCTATAGCTTTTTGGAAGATATGTAATCTTGATAAAATTTCAACAAATTAATTAAAACTGAAAGGTTGAAAATTGTTTCATCTTATTGGGAGGAACTCTTAAAATAAAAAAAAATCTGATATTTCTTTGAACGTTCGGGATATATATCCAATAACTAAAAGTGCTCACTATCTTGTATTGTCATAGATTGTACTGATCGTAAGTAATCAACAGAGTTGAGCCACGTTTGGGCACGGTCAGTGGTTGGATGGATGGCTGCTAAATTTCTTGAGCGTTTTCATTACATCGTTAATGTTAAGCCATTGGGTCCAGTTGTCAGCTTTAGGTTGCATTCCTTAAGCCTCATCGGAAATTATCATTAATTATTTTCTACCATTAATTATTATCATTAATTACTAGTTTTGTATAATGAACTAATGACCAAATAATAGCTGGAGATCAGGGGATCAACGGTCGAAACCCCGTTCAGGGAGGAGGGAGTGACTGAAAACCAGCGCTAAACTGAGCCACAGCTCCGCGTTAGCACAAGCTAAATCATTCCATATTGCCAAGGGGATAAAAATGTTCAAATAGGTTTAGAATTTATAAAGCCAATAAACATGTTTTATTATTATTATTAATGGTTTTCGGGCTGTGTAAAAATGTACACTTTGAACACTATCCCTTCCACCAATCTCAACTGGAGTACTATGATGAAATACACTCCGGGCCTCCTGAAATTCAAAGAGAGACGTAAGTGTGCCGCTAATTGGTAGAAGCCGTTCGTTTAAGAAACTGAAATTTTAATTTAGTATCACTAATATATAGTAGGTAGTAGTAAAAAATTAAGTACATAAGCGTATTTGCAAAATTTAAATTTGAATATACTTGATGCATTTTATTTAAGACGCACTGGTTTGGTTTCCAAACTTACGTCAGGAACATATAAAATATTTTTGAGTCACGATATTATTGGCTGAGTTTTCATTAGATGTATGTATCGAGCTCGGAGGACGCAATTCTGATTATTTTCTGATTTATATCTTTACTATTCTCTAATTTGTGTGTACATGTGCGTGCAATCATGCACGTTTGGAAATTTTACCGTATGATATCTTTGGAACAAATCCTACAATTACCTCTACGAATCTACGAGGTTCTTGGAGGAAAGGCCAAAAATTCAAAATCGATTAGGAAATACAGCCGGAACACGCGCTTACCGGTGTTTTGATAAGAGGCACGAAACACCTTGACCTTTATTGGCCACGAATTCCTTTCACTTAATATTCTCCGACACTCCGACATCACCACTTAACTCTGCTTTGATGTTGCCATTTCGATGAGACGTCCTTCGAATTACACTCCCCTAAGGTTTTAGTGAAATGTTCATTTAATTGACTCTCCATCGTGACCCATAACTATTTCTAGGTTAGGCCATCAAGCTACGCTGATCAAGTACGGGTTTATAGGCTTCAAGCATTCTTGAGAGTGTTATGGAGAACTTTGAGATTAGTACACCGCAACTTACTGAAAAATGAAGTTTTGTCGGAAAAATTTTCTGGCGATTTGATAGATTTCAAACCACCTATATGGATTATATAGACCTTTTAATTTGACCGTTCATTCAAGCGCAGTTGATAACTTTCAGAAAATTAACGAGTTATGTATTCTGACGAGAATCAGCACATATTGTAAATTGGACCGGGAAGCCTTCACGAGATTTTATATAAGAGCACATTCGAGAAAGGAAACTAATTCTCTTTGAGTGCCGCACTACCACACCATGCTCAGAAGTAAGTTCACATGTAATTGTGCCGTGACATAGTTGCATAATATGGAGCGAGATTGTCTTACGGTGTTTACAAAATAATTAAAGACGATGAATCTTGGATTCATCAATACGATTCAGAATATAAAAGTCAGTCTCAAGCATAGCTGTTGTAACATAAATCAAACCTTATCAAAAGAAAGCGATCCAGAAGCACAAGGAAGAATTTAACCTCTGGTTTTTCTACTTGATTAATTATTTGCTGACAATTCCTAAATCAAGTCGAAGGAGCGTCAATATCTGAGATGGAATGAGAAAATTTATATGCATTGGTTTATATACATCGAAACTTCTTATAGATATTACCTGAGATTTGAAATTTCTGCCTTATCCTGTGTACCGTTAACCATATGTTTTTTAGTTTCTCATTACTGTCTAAGTGCTCGACTTTGTATAATTAAGCCTATTAATATTATTATAAATTAGAACGAAGAGCAAACTTACAGCGCTTAAATATCGAATACTGATTGAGTTTCAAACTTCCACAACGTCTTGAAATGAAACTTCGTTGAATCGTCAAAACCGGACCGATATTAAGCTATTGAAGAATACTATATTTCATTCTAGCCAGCTGTAAGATGTAATTGCGTTTCATTATCTGTAGGAATATTACAAAGACTTCACTTACTAGTTCTTCATGCCCTTAAAACCTTGACCTATTTGATCATTATTGAAATTCCTGTAGCATAGTTTGATATGAAAGTTCTAGGTTCATTTGCCAAATAATGCGACGTTTATGTCTGAGTTGTCAATATCGTCGTCTAGTAAATTTAAGCTCATGTGAAATGTATGCTAATGACATAATAAGTGAAATTGAAATTTAATCATTACATTGCAAAACTTTAAAGTTAAGCATGCTTGGACATAACCTTGACATATGTAATATGTGTAGTATATACATATGTATATATATGTTGTCATTATAAGTACATGACATTCTTGACATTTCCTACGGCAATTATTATTATAAAGTTTGCAGCAGCCATATGACGTTTAGAATAGTTTTTATAAACAATAATTTTCAATAAACACAAATTATCATAACAATATTTTTTGACATATTACACTAATAATGTGTAAATGTAAAAAGTAAGCTGAAAGTTGTTGATTATTACATTTACACCAAAAATTAAGTTATTAACTTCAATATTAATATTGTGGCTAACTGGTCGACCGCGTATCTATGATATTTAAAGGTATGTGCTGTAGGATTATCGATATCTCAACAACAACTTTAAATTCGCTAAATAACGTCGCCTTATAGTTAAGCTGGAGCGATTGAGTGAAACTAACCGACGAATTTATAATCTTCACTCAAACTTTGTAAATGCCTTGAGATTACCCCGAATCAAACTAAAATGAACTCTAACACCACAGTAGTAAGACTGAAGTTGATAGAATGTTATCTGCCTCATTTTGTATCGAGTTAGAGGTCGTGTTTGTAAATCTAGTAGCAAGATAAATTGAAACCGAATAGTTTTGTGAAGACAGGAAGAATGGGAAGAATCCTTTATGAAATTTTACTACCGTCAAGTAACCACTTTGCGGGAAATGCTGATATCGATCTGAGTTGTTTCTTCAATAACAAAAATGTTTATGTTATTGGAGCACGCCAATCGTAATTCATGTTATGGTGAATTTACGGCACAAAAATCATTGACCATTCAAATGGCTACAGCGTTACAATTTTTTTTTTCATCGCTGGGTTCGTGTGTCCTCTCACAATAAGCCTGATGCGGACCATTGTCGCAAACGATGACTACTTTAGTGATTACAGATTAAGTCATCAACTGATTTTCAGAACATTACGATAAAGTTTAAGGTGTACAGGTAATATTATCAGACGCTACGTTACAGAAGTCCATTGATATTTAGGTATTAACTACCAAACTGCCCTCGGTTCGCTATAGAATGATTTCTTCCTTTCGCTTAGAAGTTTTCTTTCGCTTTGAAATAGCATCTGCACTATTTTAAAAGTAAGTTTTTCTCGTTCTGTGAAGTATAAATATATATATTAAATCATAACTTTCTTATTTATGGACGGATTGAAATGAAACGTGCTTTAAATATTAAGTGACGCTTACGGCAATACATTAGTGAAAACCATAACGAAATCGGATACACCGTTACTGAGATTAGCGTGACCAAACGCACAGACAAACAAACCAACACACACAAATTCTAACAACAATTGTTTTGGATTCTATTGCGTTAATAAAGCCCCCAACAGTAGTTTTTTTTTTTCAATAAATCAATAATTTATTTGTCGTACATATGTATAAACAAAATAAGAGAAAAAAAGAAGATACAATAAGTTAAAAATAATTAATAAAATTGAAAAATAGTTTTTAAAAGTCATAATATTTAAATGTCAAGCCATTACAAATTGCCATATCATTTACAGAAGTAGAATAAATCAGACTTACATTTTATCATTGACAAATTGAAGTTTTTCTCATATACGTAATGTTTAGAGACAGAGACTTAAGAAGCAGAGTCTTAAAGTACAGAAAGCGATCGATTAGCATTTCATTATATTTATGTATAGAATAATGTAATCCACAAGCGTAATGTACGACAGTCTGCAGTCAAAAGTCGCCGGTATACATATAATTTAATTTATTATAAGTGCATGTTTTTTTAAGGGAGACTGTGCTACGGGTGTCTTAAGGTATATACCACCACACTTTGCTCTCGCGGATTGTTGCAAAGTAGGTTCATAATAATTTATGTACATAGAGAAATGGGAGAAAATTATGATTTTATGTCCTGTAAAAATGATTTGTAAATTGAATGTTTTTGTTATTGAACGTATCTGCTGACGTTATTATTTAGTAGTTATGCTGATTTTCCTGTGTTGGGAACATACGTCACAACCAGGTTTTGCCTGTAAAAAATTATGACTATCAACTTATTAATTTGTTAGTTCACAAAACACTTGCAACTCTGATATTACCCGTATCTTAATACAACAATGCTTACTTTGAATAAGTTGGCTTTATAATTCATTATATAGGCATACAGAGCTGGTGCGGTCACCTACAGGACCCGTAGATGTTCAGTGAAGAGGGCGGAGTGGTGAAGTGGATTCCTTGGCACGTACCCCTCTGGTCTCACGTTCTGCTTCGTCAGCGGGCACGTTTCCATTTAACCAAGCCGTGACGATAACAGAATTAGTAAGTAATAGAAAATATAATTATCAGGTTTTCAAGTGTAGCGAATAGGGTCGGTAGTCGTGCATGATGGTAGGGTTCTGTAAGATGAGTCCTTCCGGGAGAGTTTAAAAAAAGAGAGATTAATTAAAGACACCGTTTAATCAAATGAAAAATAGAAACGATTACAAATATCTTATGTTCAAAGAACGTGTGGCCTTTTTGACGGATCAAAGTGGACTGCCTCTTGTCGAGCTTCTGCTCCACTAATTAGGATGCAGCCGTGCTGACTCGGCATCTCTTTGAATTTTCATATACACTAAGCATATGTAACAGTTAGTCATATACCCGGCTAGCGACTGTCTTTTAGTATCAATTGTGTTTCGGTTGCAATGTCACCAGTAATAATAGTATAAACGTAGTAAATGGTTTGAAGCTTCTTTTCTGGCCATTGACGCGTCGTATTTTTGTGTTAGAAACGTCCATGGACGGTGGTGACAATTTACCATCGGTAATCGGTCGTTTGTCATCTAGTGACACACGTTACCCGTGGAAACGAGACAAAACCGCAGAAAACTTGCTCTCTCTGTCCCTCAAACGTCGATAAGTGTTTTCACTAATAAGCTTTTGTTCTATCACGTCCGTCCGGTCATCTTGCGAGCTGACGCTCATTGAATGATTGCTCTTTTAACCGTCTTTGTCACCGAGAAAGGAATTACGTTTTTTCACCCTACATCAGAACGACAAGCTATTAATTTAGGCTGACTCATTTTTATTTCATGTCAATTTTGAGTACGTTTCTGCTGACGTGATACCTACGTCATTTATCATTATCCTTTTTCTTCTTTATATCATGTAAAAGGTTTATTTATTATTTAAATTCGCATAAGTTACGTTATTTGTAATTATAGGAATGTCTGGTCTGGAAATGATGATAATATGACGTAAGAACGGGGATTTCCGATAAATTACGTCATCACTCGCAGATCCGGGAATGACTCTAAAATGTTAGATATTTGAATTATCGAACTCAGTAATGGCCGGAATAGTAATTTAACGTAACGTAATTACTTACAACAACGTAATTTAATTACTTGTTAATTACAACGTAATTTAATTACTTGATACTCAATATGCAGTATTACGGGCGTGACACGAGGTCGGCAGTGGCGCGGGAGGCCGAAGTTGGTAGGCTGGAACAGGCGGAGACTTTTTCATAAAAATATCGATTCGAATCAATATCCAATTCCAATTTATTTAATGATATACAAAACATAATACAATCATTACAAACTAACAAACTAATGTGATAAAATTAAGAGGTAGATCATATTCCTCAGGTATGTGTACACTTCTTGAACAAGAAATTTTCAAAGCGACGGCAAAAATATATCATCAGTATTAAATTTACTTTAAATATTACAATGTACACAATGACTAATCAGTCCTGCTAAGGATAGCTAGGACTTCTCGAATTTACTTCTAGGAATTTATAATAAATTCAGAAATATTGACGACCCCCGTAGCCCAGTTGGTAGTGACCCTGCCTGCCGAGCGTGAGGTCCCGAGTTCGATTCCCGGCCGGGGCAGATATTTATGTGACAGATAAATATTTGTTCTCGGGTCATGGGTGTTTGTGATGTGATAATTGTGTATGTCCATGCCACCCGCAACACAGGGAATCCTAGTGCGGGGGTGTGAGTGTGTAAACGTTTAAAAAAATATATATTGTTATTACATATATCTAGACTTTTATTATTTTTAATGTTAATATCATTATATAGGCGACACATTCTGGCAATAGAGATATAATAAGAAGTTTTATTGGTGTACGATTTTAATGAAAATTGGTTAGAGAAAGGGTCGCGAGATCTGGGATAAGCGTTAAAACTTATTTACGTTTTGTCGTAAAGTGTTACGATATTTACTGAGCCATGTAGAATATTGAACGTGTAAGCCATATCGTGATATTGACGCGTCTCACCAGAGAAATCGTGTTGAAATACCATAGCTTGTCGGAGTAAGTCTTCAAAGTTCTACTTAGTCTGAGTCTACAGCACAAGATATTTAAAAATCTCGAGGTTTTTTTCAATTCTATCAACGTATATTTTGTAAGGGGACCATACAGGAGCACAGTATTCACGAGAGCAGCGGATAAGAGAATTTTGTTTGTGTTAATAGCCGACAAACGAGTAGACCAGCCACCTGATGGTGAGTGGTCACCGTCGCCCATGGACATCAGCAAAACCAATGGTATCAATGATGCGTCGTCGGCAAGGAAATTAGAAGAAGGTAAGAAAGAAAGAACTGGCTCTCAAGCCCCCAGCCGGAACACGACAAGTCGTTTGGCGGCTGACTCGAGCTGGAGGGTGGTAGCTAGCCAGGCAGGCTTTACGGAAAGATAATAATACCACTAATAATATTAATGACTTAATGACTTATTATAATGATAACTCTAGTGACAAATCCAAGTGTTTTATTAGATTTTGAGGTCAGGTGGCCGTAATGTGGGCAAAACGTTAGTTTCTCATCGAATAAGATGCCTGAATCCTTCACTACGGCTTTTCTTTCTAAAGTGTCGGACAAGTTATAAGTTCCAATAATTTTGTTGTATTTTATTGTTTATATTTATTGAGAGGTAAAGGATATAACTAAACATTTTTTGATATTAAGAAACATGCAGTTTTCATCACACCATCGTTTAATGGAATCTAAATCAGCTTAAAGGAATAGAGTATCTGAATAAGATTTAATGTCACAGTATATCTTTAAATCATCTGCATAAAGCAAACTGGGACAAGTCAGACGGCCTACAAGGTGAATGAAGAACAACAATGAAGGTGATGAATCAAAGGTGTGATTATTATTTTATTATATAATTATTATATTATATTATATTATACTATACTATACTATACTATACTATACTATACTATACTATACTATACTATACTATACTATACTATACTATACTATACTATACTATACTATACTATACTATACTATACTATAC